>JAPYYQ010002755.1:465-16391 GCA_030522585.1 Anagyrus pseudococci
GAGAGAGAGAGAGAGAGAGAGAGAGAGAGAGAGAGAGAGAGAGAGAGAGAGAGAGAGAGAGAGAGAGAGAGAGAGAGAGAAAGAGAGAGAGAGAGAGAGTCTCGCCAGGTGATCCACAGCCGGTGAAATTTCGGAGAGGGAGCTCTGGCACCGGTCCGGAACTTGATGGCGCAATTTCCGCGCGCGAATATCGCCGATTGCGTTGGGCTATCGCCTTCTCCCTTTTGCTCGCTTCCCCCTCACCGGGCCGCCGGATACGAGGGCGAGGCTACCGCTGCAACGAGGCGGAGCCGCCGGATTGCCGACGGCGCTACGTTTCGCTCCCATTTGTTTGCCGGCCAAATCGACCTGGCTGACAAAGTTTTGCCTGCTTTCTTGATTCTCGTCAAATTTGTATTCCAATAGAATTCGACATGTTTTTATATTCAATGGAATACGTGTGGCTAATGTGACATTATTTTATTTTATTTCTTCGCGATTCTCGCTCTTATTCGTACTTTCATAACTCTAAACGTGACAAAAGTTGAATAATTTTTATTTTTCCTTTCATTCTTAATCCTTCGCGTTTAAAACTCTTTAATCTGCGTTGTTGAAAGAAAACGTTGGAAAGTTGCGCTTCGCCAAGGCTGCATTTTACTTATTCAGCTTGATTAGCCATGATATTTAGCACTTACAATTCATAAAAGGATAAACTTTCTTTTAAAAGACCAAACAGCCTCCTCTCCTCCTTTGCAAGTTTGTAACAAACTTTTCTAATGGAATATTAAATCTGTGTACTTATTACGTTATCGAATTAGCTTAAAATATTCATTCAATGGCAGGATGAAGAAAAAAAGGAAAAGTGCAAACCTCTCAGAAAGTGCCTATAAGCCAAGTTTGTAAGACACTTTCACTGAGCAGTAAAAATACTTTGCGCCCTTGTGCAAACGTTTGCTCAGAAAATGCAATTTTCAAACCTTTTCTCGTCTATTAAAATCCTATCCCATTTGCTTCTTTTTTTTTAAATATATTTTCACCAAAAAAAAATACCATCTCTTGCAAACGAATCCTGCCGACCTAATAGGCGTAAAAGCCGAAGAACAAAAGACGAAATAAAACAGCCGAGAACAATCCAGAGTGTATCAATTGAGAAAAAGAAGACAACGATAGGGAAAACGATAGCTATCTTGTACATACATACCTATATAAGCAAAGTGTTCCTATCGAGTTATACTCGAGAAGAAGAAGAAAGAATGCGGAGGGATCCTTCTTGGCTTCGAGCGCCGTCGCCATGGCGACCGAGAGATCACTCGCCGGCGATTCACGGCTGATACGGATGAAAAATTTACCAGGCCATCGGAAAAGCTGCAGTCTCTTGCTTTTGTTTTAAATTTGCACAAACTTTAATTTTATATACAGTTTAAATCTATTATTAACTTACGTTAAAACTATATAAGAACCATCACCATTGCCCACGGTAGTTTCATTTTTACAGGGCCCGTCGTTTACTGGTGGCGTAAGGCATTTGGCACAGCAGTCTGGATATGCTGGTCTGTTAGGACCATTTATTTCCGAAGTAACAATGTTCGGTGGGTCACACAATATAAGACTACAAGGTAATCTGTAAAGTCAAAGTTTATAAATTAATAATGAATTTACGTGAAAGAAGTACATTTTTAAAAAGATTTAATCGTTTTAAATTTCATTAACGTAAAATCTTAATCTATTAACATACTCTGCAGGCTTAACATGCCCAGTAGGAATTAATTGTGAGCAGGTTCTGTATTCTCCCAACGATGCAACGCAGATGATAGATACTGCAAGGAAACAGACCAATAGTACTTTCATGATTAAGCAAAGAGGTAGAACGTGAAGTTTATCCAAAGAACTCGAAAAAAAACTGCTGACTGACGAACAGAAAAACTATGGTATTTATACAATTTTAATTGTTGATACAAAACAATTACACGTATGACGAATATTCATAACTGAATAATTAATAATTTCATAATTTCATCATTTGTAAAATAGAAAAATCATCTCTCGCTCAGGATTTCCCCTGAAAGACGTAAAATCTAGAAGCTATCGATCATTTTGTTTCGCATTGCCCCCAGCCTGTCAGCCAACCTACGTTTCTATTTACCAAGCGCGAACGCCCCATTCACCACGACATCTTCTTTGACCTCCATGGTCGCGCGTAATCCTAGTTTTTTTTTTTATTTATTTTCTTTTTTTTCCAACGACCCTCCTTCAACGAGAACTGGCGGAGGCAATTACTCTTTTATCGAAGCAACGCCGGCGCTACGCGCGATGATGGATGTTGCCTTTTTCTACCGGGACTCATTGTGCTGGTCTTCCTATTATTCGGCCGGCATGATTTTCCAAACTACATCGTTGGGCTTTGAATGGCAAGGCGGTTAAGGGCGGCGATGTAAGGAATCTCGTTTTAATATCGCCTAACCGATATATCCCCTGGTCGCTTTTGTTATGCGGGTGTTTTAATTTCGTTCGTTTTCTTTTTGTGTTTTACCCTCGGTTTTCTTCTCTCGTAGGCCAACATTTTTTAAACACAAATACAACAATCGTGACATAAACCTTTGGTTTTCCTTTATTTTAAGCGAACGATCAATTTCCATTATACAAGCTCTAGTCTGGCTGCGAATATACTCGTACAAGTATAAAAAAAAGTCAACCTGTTAAAATTCAAGCTTCGTGTCAAACCCACTTAATCAAAATTAAACCTTTTGCAATTCGCGCTTTCGATGTATAAGCCACGGCGTGACACAAGGCAAATCACAATACAGTATAGTACGCGCGTCGCAGAAACGCGTCGGAAACCTCAGCGAGAGAAGAGCATCTGGCAATAAGCTGTCCGTCCAATTTGAATTTACACGTCAGCCGGAGCCGTTTCGCCGTGCAGCCCCGCTAATTATTTACTCGGCTGCTCAATGATTCGCGGCTCATATAATTAAGCGGCGGTCAATAACGAGCTTGCACATATGGATATGCGCGTTATGCCTCGATTTTCCCTGAAAACTTCATCGGGTCTGTAGTTAATGCGCATAGTAAACAGCCGGCTGTCAGTTTCGGGGCAAATTTCTCGCCCGCTAATTCTATAACGGCACGCTCGATCGTTTTGTTAAAAAAATAAATAAAAGCGAAACAGACTTAATAAGCAATCTTAAATTTTTCAACGCTAACAACTTCGCAATCGCCACGTCTACGGATTAATTTACAGCAGCTGACGAGGCATTAATAACCGACTAAATTTGATTTATAACGAAAAACCGCCTGATCCGATTATTCGTTATCGTTAGCGCAAGCACGAGGCTCTCGGCGACTCTGCCTCAGAGAAGGAGGGGAGCGAAAGGTGTGAGAGACATAATAATAAGACTTTGATGACGTTGGGCTGGGTGTAGGCGGAAGCGGACGAGGGTGCCGCTCAGGGGACGCGCAGCCGGCAGTTGCAAACAGGTGATTAGGCTGTAATGCGGGGTAGGCCGTGCCCCCCCCCCTCCTCTGTGCGCTTGGAGCGACGTTATTGCCACCGACTGACCATTAAGCGCCGACGCAAACTCTTGCACGACGGACGAAAATTCGATATTCACGCGCGCGTCTCGTATCGTCAATGCGCGTGTAATTTTAATACACGTTACGGAGATGTGTCGGAGCTTGCGGATATGTCGTGTTTATAGTGGAGTTGGTGCGATGGAGCGGATTGAGTTTGTAAGATGTTTAAGTATTCAGCTGTAAATATTTCGTATTTTCAGTTGATGAAAAGAACCCGTATTTTTTTGTATATAAAAAAAAACAAATTATTTTTCAGTAGTAACAGACCGAGTCAGACAAGTTATCCTTTTATCCCGAAAGTTTTAAACCGCACGGTTCATCTCTATTCGTACAAGTCGTTTAAACGAACAAGGCCAGTTTGCCATTCAGTTTCTACGTCCCTCGGGCTTTTAATATTTAAAATCTGTTGTATTGTCGGTATAGATCGTAGCGAGAAAATTGCCTATGCCAAGAATCGAGGTCAAAAGGCGACCGAACGAGAATGAGAGAAAAAGAAAATAGAAAAAGAGAGAGAGAGAGAGAGAGAGAGACAGGGAAACTATAGACTGGTGGAAAACGTCGAATATTTTCGATAACCGATACATATATAAAGAAACGCCGAGGAGAAAGGTGGTCGTTATTAAATTTCATTCGCGCAATATTTTTCCTCCCGAGCGCGCGCGCATCCTCGATCGAGCGTTACATCAACGATATAGAGCCGAGTATCGAGTGGCGCTTCATTAAGCGAGAAAACAAAAACGTTTGGAAAAATTGAAAAATTTCCTTATCGCTCGATTACCAAACGACTTTATCGAACTATTTCTATACGCAATCACTTATTTTTAAAATCGTTACGTCAAACTGCTAATTTCCCTGTAGATTTAAAATTGCGCTTGCGAATTTTGCGGCCTAGTCCAGAGAGAAAGAGAGGCTCGGTTACGCAGTTGGAACGGCTTTCATTAAGTGCATAACGCGTATAGTGAACCAAGCTACCGCCCCGTAAAACGTAGAGCCTTAGTCGACTAGGGAAAACGTATGCCGGATATGTGGTTTGGCGCAAGAGACTCGAATTCAGGACGTGTCCACGTTTGCCCGCAGATCCTTGACCCTCTCCTATGGGACCAAATTGCATCGTTTCTCCCCTTTAGCGTGCTGCTGGGGGGACTTTTCGAATTAGACCCTCTCTACACGCGCTCGTGAAAAATTCCAAACTGCTGGCTGGATGCAATTAAAAGCGAGGGAACTTGAATTTACCTTAGAGGTCGTAATTTATGCTGGTAACGTGGGCAAAGAATTTAACAGTCGTCTTCGAAATTCGATTACCGGGGCTTGCTTCAATTTCCTTGTCGCGAAGAATGTAGCAACGACAAACAAGCCTGTTGTGAAACTCGAGAGAATAACAATGTATCAACGCACGTCAGCGTGACAATATCGAGCTTGGCGGCGTACATTTTTTGGTTACTAACAAATGATAAAAATTTGATCAAAAAAAAAAGAAAAAACACCAAACATTAAAATTCTGCGCATAGTTAGGAAGCTCGTCATTAAAACGCGAAGAATCGACCTTGAAGAAATTTATCAAAGCTCTCCCTCCAAACACACCATTAATCCTGGACCCATAACGATCGTTAATCATAAGCGAAGAGCAGCCGCGTAAAGGAATCATCGAAATTCAAGCGGTTTTAGAGAAACAAAAGAGTTTTAAAAATTTCTTCGCCCACAATAATCACGCCATTCTCATCTTTCATTTCTCTGCGCCACTTCGCTTGGTTCTTTTTTTTTTTGTCGCCCTTCCGTCCTTCCTACAATTTAACTCGAGAGCGCGTCATCAAGACGCGAGAGAATAAATCGCCGAGAGCGCGTGTGTCGTCCCGGTCAAAGCCGGTACCTGCTCGCTCCAATGCGGCTTTCGTCTACTGAGCTTAATGAATTTCGCGTTTACCTCTCGAAAGCCTTATCGCTCTTCTAACTCGTGTTTTCTATAGCTGGATTCTCGCGTGACAGAACGCGTATTTTTTTTTTTTTTTGGACTAAGCTTCCCTTTGCTATATACGAATCGTCGCGTGTTTTTCGTTTTTATTTGACGAGGGAATTCGAGAGGCTTATCCTGTTGACTAATTTTAATCGCTTAGTTATTAAATCTCTGAGCAAGTAAAAATAAATATAGGAAAATCGATGGCGTCTGATGAAACTTTATTATTACTACTATAGTCGCGCCCGTACAACTGTTTGCTCGTTATTTTTTAAAAGAGCTTCGGCGCAGCCAATAATCTGCGCGTGTTCAAGTCCTGCTTTGTTTACTTCTTATTGCCACTACCCGAGCATCGCAAAACTGCTGTATTACAGCGTTACATCATCCGCCACGCAAATATTTGCAAATCACAGCAGAAGAGCGCGCGGCGTAAGCGTCGAGTGCTCGGCGCTTTTGAAAAACTAATTTCGAAAATCGAATTCCCCATTCGCTGTTTGCGGAACAGTTTCACGAGCACCACCAGAGAGCTTCTCTCTCTCTCTCTCTCTCTCTTTCTCTCTCTCTCTCGAGATAAACCTGAAAATCGCAAAAAAGTGCATCGACCAAAGGCGCCAAGACGCGACTTTCCGTATAGAGCTTCTATCGGGTCACCGGGAAATAGCCCGGTCCAACCCTGGCGAGGTCTTAATCTAAGGGGCGCCTCGCTCTGTGTGGGGAAAGGGTAACCGGGGAAAGCACATCGGCGATAAGCCGAGGCTGCCGTCGTCGGACTCTTTTTGGTTCTTGACGGCAACCCGGTCCACGATCAAACGTGACTGGGATATTTTCGTCAGGGAGTCGATGCACTTGGTTCCTATTCAGACTGGCGCCTTATCGCAGTTGAAAATGGAGGAAGAGGAGAGAGAGAGAGAGAGAGAGAGAGGGGTTCAGGTGGAAGGAGCGCACGGCTTTTTGGTCGATGGTAAAGCCGCGGGGCAGTTAGCCGCGAAATTACGAGCCGATTTATGAAGCGGACGGCTAGCCCGGGCGTTTAGTTTCTCCCTCGGAACTTTTCATATTTCGGAGGGTGAAATTTAAAAGGGCAGGGGATTCCCTTTCGTTATTATTACGCTCAACTGTTTATTCTTCTCTTTTTTGCGTGTGTGTATGGGTTTGAAAGAGAAATGTTATGGGAAATATTAAACGTGGGTATTCATTACTCCAATGAATATCACGTTACTATAACTGATTAATATCTATGCAAATAATTCTTTGTATCGTTATTAACGAAAATTCGAATTACTGGATGCGCTACAGCGTCAATTATCCCGAGGCGAAATCCTAATTAAAAAATACTTAATTACAAGCTAAAACCGCGACGTTTTTTTCCCTCCTTCTCCTTCCCCACTGGGCTTCCGGTCTAATTAAAGAAGCGATGGGACAATCAACGACGTCTTCATCGAACCGCCAACGCAAGGGGGAAAAAGAAAGAAAATTGAAAATCGATCGAACGGAGAGGGAAGTAAAAGAAATGACGAGAAGCCGATGAAAGTGGAAGGTACGAAAGCAAGAGAGACAGGACGAGATTATACTTTGCGCAGACAATGTGCTGTCGACATCGTTGTGCGTCGCTCCAGCTGATGCATAACAGCGTTAATATAACGCGATTGCCGCGCTAATGCTTGATTGCGCTTGATCAAGATGGACGAGAGAGAGAGAGAGAGAGACACCGTTAACCTTTAACTTTGAACTTTACTAATCCGCTTTGTTTTATTTTATTTTTTTTTTTTTTTTTTTGTTAGGTGATGTGGAAACTGCTTTATTTTTCGAATTTTGTAGAAAGTAGCGAGGTAAGGAGGTTACATCGAGGGGAAAAAGTAATTCTTTTTTCAATTCAACGTGTTGAAGTACCGAATTTCTTTATGTGTGCATTGGATTACTCTTGTATTAACAACAACGGTATTTTGGTGGTTATATCAATTAACGAACTCGCGCAGTTTTAAGTAACACACTGCTTTTGTGCTTCGGCAGCCCAGCCTGAGATATCTTCGTCGCTCAAGAGCTAAAAAAGAAACGAAGTTAACTTTATTATCAATGAAAGGAACAGCAGAAATAATTGATCTATGGCTTTTTGCAGGATTTATCCTAGTAAAATGAAAACAAAAGGCTTTTTACTCACGACTCCTAATTTTTTGTACATGCAAATGATGTAGCAATTCATCTTTTCACGAGTCGGAAGCGTCATCATGTTATTCGGCAAGTTTACGCCGTCTATAGTACCTGCAAATTTAACGTAACGATGCGAATTATTTGATGATCAAGCGTAAGAAGAGGATTCTTATGATAATCTTGTGTACCTGGACTAAGGCCATTTTCAGTTAAACAGCTGATCATGAAATCGTTTATCTTGTCTTCCGAGCTTTCCAATGGAATATTCTGTAATAATTAAGTATTGAAAAATTTATTGTAAAAAACAAATAACATGAAAAATAAGGAGAGGAAAAAAAGTTATTTACCGCAAAACCGCCTTGTACGCCGTACAAAATGAGCATAATAATGAAGATTTTCATGGCAAAGCACTTAAGGGCGAGCGTGTCGTTCTGAAAGCAAGTAGCTTTACTGACTGAATCGGTTATTCGGTCTTCTCTTCTACGGCCATCCTTAGCCGTTGCCACCAGTCTTCTTAAATTGCACAAGCAGTACCGCCAAGTAACGCATTCAACTGTTCGGCAGGTCGCTTGATTGATAAATTGTATCAATATTCATGACGCGCTGCGTCTTATAATGTCCACGCGCGAAAAATAAAATCAGAGGACCTCGGTCAAGCTCGGTCGGACTTTTTTTTATTATATTTATCGATTATTTATTTACAATGCCAATTTATAAATGCGATTATTAAATATCGTGTAATTATCGTAGAAAAGCTTTATTTAACAAAATATTTAAAAATGCATACCTTATGTAAATTTTTTGATATACAAACATAATGTATGTTTAAATACAACATACGTTTTTATATACACATTGGAAAATACGTGGTAACTTTTCATCGCGATTCATCAAAGCTACATCACTGCTCGCAAGTCGAACTGGTTGTATACCTTGAGGCGACCGTATCACCCGAGAATGTCATTCGATTCACACGATCACGATATTTTTTCTCTCGAACACACACACATTCCCCGCAATATCTCATTATCTAAACGCCTATATCTTCCCTCCTATATACAAACAACGGGTATACACCAAAAGTGCCCTGGCATTTACTCAAGCGTATAGGCCGACCTCAAATCAAGTTGCGGCGTAGTCAGTCGGGCGTTGATGCCGGCGTTGACAAACACACTCGCTTCCATTTCCATAATTTGCTTTATCTCTTGCTAGGCAACGAGTACGTTTATACACATACACGTCGCGAGTACCCTACATTCTATACGCGCGCGCGCGAACTAGCTCCGGCGGACAATTCAATTTCGCGCCAGTCCGCGCTCGATTCGGCAACGATATGCCAATTGACTGCTGATAATAGCCTTGATACGATTTCAGGCTTTGAAAGCCGGGATTCTGAGGAGGCCCCGTATGCAAATGTTGGACTACGCCCGCGTCTAAGACTGAGCGGCTGGAATTCCGGATTGAGCGGTTAACCGAGAAATTAGATGGAGTGTGCTTTCGTTTTATCTTGCGGCTCGTGTTCCTTATCGATTTTCCTTGGCTGTCAAATAAAAAGTGTCGCGCTCGCGTTATGTTTGTACAATCGCGCGCGCGTTCTTGAAAAATTTGTAACGCTTTGACCTATTTAACCACTTTTGCGCACCACATTCTTGGCCTTATCGCTAGGACGTCTTTAATCGAGAAAACAACGTGCGTTGTTAATCATTAAATCCGTACTTCCTGCTAGTACTTCAAAATTCACTTTCGACATTGAAATGTTATTCGAATCGAAACTGCTGGATAATATCAATATCAAATTTTCATCGTCTTCGAACCAGCGGTTTATGGCTTTTATACTTTCAACGTATCGCAAATGAACAGGACTCTGGGCCATGATTTTCTAAAAAATTACGGAAAAGATTAATACGAAGATAAATTTTAATTAAAAAGAATTCGTCAAATTTATTTTGAAAAATTATAAAGTTTACCGTGTAGTTCGTATGTCTGTTCCAACAGCTAATAGCAGCGTCTTTGTTCGAAGCGAAAAGTATTGTTCTATCATTAAAACTAACGAAAGCTGGAATTTTGTATTTATTGCTTCGAATTTTTTTGAGTAGAAAAGTGACACCTTTACACTGCCAAATTTCTTTTACGAGCGATTGTAGGTTATTTTTTTGCGAGTACGACTGACTCGAACCAACTTTATTAACGATAGCATCTAAATCGATAGCATCGTAAAATTCCAGGTAATCGCTGTACAGGATTTCTTCTTTTAATCGATATCCATGATTTTTACCCAAAACAAATAACTTCCTTTTAACCGAATCAATAATATAAACCTTAGAAAAAGTAATTTCTCTTTTAAAATCGAAGAACAAATTTTGCAAATTACTATTCTTAAAACTTACCGAAGTTATATCACATCTATATTTTTCTGGGCCTTCGATTTCTACGACTAAATTGTAAAATTCGTGATCTGGATCGATATTGGGTATGTTATATCGATTAATCAAGTTATCTGTATGCAAATCGAACACCAGAAGCTTAGGTGCGCAATGATTATTTTTGTTTCTGGGAAAGCCCAAATCTAGGACCCACAACCTATTGCAAGCATCTATCTGCATCAAAGAGATGATATAATTTGTGATTTTAATAAACAATAACATTAGAATGAAAAATATATATTTTACCTTCATGTCGTTGACACTGTGTATTGAATTACAATCATTTGGTGTAAACCAAAACCAATTGGGATAGGCTCCTATTAGGTAACCCGCTGATTCTTTATACATGTCGGTTACCACACCTAATGTTACTGGCACACCTTTTGCACTCCGAAATGATAAAAAGATTCGGTCGTCTATAAATAAAAAAAGATTATTTATATAAACACAACTTGTATAAATAAATAAACCTCTTACCCAAATCTTGATCGACGTTAGTAGGTATTATTTTCGACGGTTGATAATCGTTATTTTTTTCGTACTGCTCTTGCTGGCCCGGATGTTCCCAAAAGTAATCAATGTACTTCCACTGCAAGACGCTTGTGATACTTTTGTCTGCCAAGTTAGGCCAAGCACTGGTCACAAGTATAATTGTAAGTAAAGGTAAATACATTATGCAAACTTCTCTGTATCTGCAAGAACTGTTTTAAATTTAGAAGTTTCATACGAAGCCAATATTTTAAAGTGAAAAAAAATACGGTTACGTCTTAAGCACCGTAACAAAAAAAAAATTCATTTTCAGTTCAACAAACAGCCAAGTATTTTTGTATTGACAAATCGGAAAATCCGTCCGAAACGACTTTGAACTAGATAATTTTTAACGAGTACTTACCTCTGTACCATAGACTTGACGTCATCAAGAACAAACTATTCATAAATTTTTTAAAGCAAAAAACAACTACGTGGATTTGCGTTTCGAGTGTATCACATGTTCGTGCTTGTAATGAACAACAGCACTAAAAAAGTCGAAAATTCGAAAAATATGCTCAACAATTCAACACTTGATTCAATATTGATAGATCATTCTAGAGATAAGTATGGCTTCTCGAATTTATTTTCTCTCCATGAATTATCTTGAATAAAAAATAAGCGCGCGTAAATTTGAAAACTCCCATTAAATATCTTACCCTACAAATCTAATTTCAATCTAATTTGATACAAACCACAAAATTGTATCAACAAATAATCTGTTAAAAATATAAGAAATGCTTTCAACGCTTTCACGATCATTAAGAAGGATCGCAGGTGCGACATCTATCCGCCCTCCGCCCTCCAAGGCCGTGCGTGCCTGCAACGCAGCATGCGCGCGTATTGTAATTCTCTATGTGTATGTGTAAGCCGAGAGCCAGAAACTTGCGTACTAGTATTTTTGCTCCGGCAATTCGTCAAACTTTCTGGATTTTTCTATTTTTTGTAGCCAGCACGCGCCATTTTCTTTCTTTTTCAACCGGCTAAAGTTTATACCAAAGTGGCCAAGAGCATGTAAAGTTCTCTCGCTTGACTTTACAGGATTTCTCGAGCTAACGAGGAGAGAAGGCTCTTTTTTTTCTTACTTAATATTACGTCGTGGGCAAGGGCCGTATATTCGCCAGCACTTCTTTCGCCTTGTAATTTGAGGTGATTTCGTTCGTGCACGACACGCCGCGATTTGTGTATATACAGCAATGCCTGTAGTTCGTAAGTTTTTTGAAAGCCACGAGCGAAAATGTTCTTTGAAATTTTGATTTTTTTGAGAATTCGTGCACTTCCGAAAAAAATCTCGTAATGAATTTTTATAAAATGTAGTAATTTTTATTACAGTATTTTTTACACCGTGTATTTTTATCTTATTAATTTTCACGCAACAGACTTATTATAAAACCGAAATAGTACCATTTCTTAGTAAGAAAGAGTTGATAAAGGCTTTCAGAAAGAAAGCTAATACAAGATTTGACACGTGCGTCATCGCAGTTGCTGCAGATGTGTTAAAATTAAGAGCAACGACATTAGTTTCCACGCCATTAATTCTAGTCAAAAGATATTTTATCATTCATCAAATTAACATAAATATCAGCAAATATACACCTTTGAGTCATTTTAATTAGTAGAAGGAGTTGGTTTATAGCAAAATAAAGAAATTGTGAAACTGTACGACATAATCTATACATGTAAGTTGTACGTCAACATGTACAATAAATATAACGTTTTATCAATAAGAAAATAAGTATTTCCAGTTATCAGAGCTATTTTTTAATTATTTCCTTTGTCTCGTGAAAAGGTTCTCTGAATCAATACCCATTACTGTTATCATTAGCAAATTGTAATTTCTGAGAACTTGCTTAATAATAGACATAAGTTCACATAAAACTTATGTAAATTTATTTAAATTTTACGGCTATGTATGTTTAGCTCTTCTGGACTCTTTTCATGCGTGTCGTAATCCCAACTAAACGGAAATTATGAACGATAAGTGTTTTTGAAATTAAAAAAAGTTCTAGTTTAATCATTAATATTGACGTGTAGATAAATTTAATTATTCAGTTGTGCACTTTCAAATATTCCTCATGTGTATGACTGTTTTGTATCAAAAACTAAAACTGTATATATACCGCGGTTTTTCTGTTTATTCATCAGGAGTTTTTTTTAATTCTCTGGATAAGCTTCACATTTTACCTCTCCGCTTCATCATGAAGGTTGCATTCGTCTGTTTCTTAGCAGTACTTATCTGCGTTGTATCAGAAACAAAGGGAAAATGTGGAGAAACATTTGAGAACGGTAAACTTTATAAGTAAGTTATTCATAGATTAAGATTTTACATTTAAGAAAATAAAATTTGGGCAAATTTTTTCAAAGAGTAAACGATATATCATTAAAGTTTTTATAAAGTATACTTTTCTCGTATAAATTAATTGTTCATTAATTTATAAACTTTGATTTTATAGACTAGAATGCATTCCCCCTTATGATGGTTGTGGCGAAGGTAAATTGATTGATCAAGATGATGGTCCTAACGCGCCAGCTTTTCCAAAATGCTGCGCCCACTGCGATTAACTAAGTAAGTTCTTAAAAGTTTATGATTTTCTGAGCAGACTTAATAATTTATTAAAATTTATATTAGACTCCTCTCCACTTTCTTACTCTGATAATAGATTCTTTTAAACAAATATCAAAAATATTATTTATTATTTTAGAATGCTTGAACGTGAATTACCTGGTGTAGAAATTGATGTGATTAGAATTCAACAATAATGATGATAGATGTACAAAAAACTTTATTATAATATTTTAATAAAATTATTAAAAATTTAAAAATTTTGTTTGAATTGAAACCAAATTTGTTGAAAACGTACTAAAATAACTTCGTCGCGCACTTTTTTCGCCTTGAAATTTGAGGTGATTTCGTTCGTGCACGACACTCACCATTTGCGTGTATATAGCTCCGGTGATTATATGTAAGTTTTTGAAGAGTTGCGGGTGAAAATATTCTTTGTAATTTTGTTTTTTAAGAATTCGTACACTTTTGAAAAATATTACAGGCGGCATATGTAGTCGGTTAAAAAAACAGATACGTCTCGCCATAGAGTAACAAAAATTTTGAGATACTTTACTCAGTAACTTTTTCCTCTGGAAACTTAAAGTCGTATCTTATACGTTTTTTTCATAAAATGATTAAAAAATTATTAAACAAAATGCGAAGAGTTTGAAATTTATTTTGTAATGTTTTGATCAGTAGTAAAAGTTTAAAGGAAAATAGAGAAAATAAAAATGGCAACAAAAAATTATAAAAACTGATGTCGAGCATAAGCTCTACGTAAGTTTATTGCAAGATTCTAGGATTGCATTTCAATTCTGTGTCTACTTATTCAACTTCAGCAATATGGAAATTCCTCTAATGTCTATCGAGTAAATCTTGAAATATTATTCATTGGCTGTATGATTTTGTTATGTTTTTGTATTTCTTAGTAAGAAAGAATAGATAAAGGCTTTTAGCAATAAAGCTAATAAATGATGAGCCACGTACACCTCAAAACAGATGCTTGGAGTGTTAAAATTACGTGCAACGAAAGCAGTTTTCATGCCATTGATCGTAACCAAAAAATATTTTATCATATACGAATTATTTTAAATTTTTTAATGACCAATACTTATAAATATATTGTAGTGCAAACTAGTAAAACGATGTTGTAGGAACCGTTAATAACAATTGCAAACAATTTTTTGTTAACGAAATCATTGAATTTGTATAAATAACAGCAAATATTCGCCGATGAGTCATTTTAGTTAGTAAAAAGACTTGGTTTAAGGCCACCTAAGCAAATCGTGAAATCGTGACACAGACTGCATACGTAGTAAGGTGTACGTCAAAATGTATAACGAAAACAACTTTTATGAGTTAGAAAAATAAGTTTTTTTATTAGAGAATTATTCATATCTTTTGTTTAATTATTCTTTTTGATGTGACACTGTTCTCTCAATCAATATCTATTACTGTTATCTTTAGCAATCCATGGTTTTAAAGAACTTGGCTGATAATATACGAACATGTAAATCATGTAAATTTGTATAAATTTATTTCAATTTTACTACTGTGCAATTTTAGCTACTCTACTTTCAACTTTTCTTATTCTTATTGGATGAAATTTCATCAAAATGGTAATTGTGTAAGGACACATTCTTTTTGTGTAAAGTAAACATGTGTTTAACCATTAAAATCGACACGCGTGCAAGTTTAACTATCAAGTTTTAATTATTACTCATATAATTGTTTTGTACGAGTCACTAAAACTATATATATATATACCATAGCATTTCTGTTCGTTAATCAGCAGTTTTTTTGAATTCTCTGGATAAACTTCACATTCTACCTCTCTGCTTCATCATGAAGGTTGCATTCGTTTGTTTTTTAGCTGTGCTTATCTCCGTCGTATCAAAAACACAGGGAGTCTGAGAAAAAGTTACTATAGAGAATGGTCAACGTTATACTCAAGTTATTAATAGATTAAGATTTTACATTTAAAAAAATAAAATTTGGACAAATTTTTTAAAACAATATATGATATATGATTAAAGTTCTTATAAAATATACTTTTCTCGTACAAATTAATTGGTAATTAATTTATAAACTTTGATTTTATAGACAGCTTTGCCCTGATATAATAGATTGTGGACCAAATGAAAAGATTCGTCCGCGAAATAATGATCCTAAGGCACCAGCTTTTGATGAGTGCTGTGCCAAATGCGTTCTTAAATGTAAGTTCTTAAAAGTTTATAATTTTCTAAACAGACCGAAAATTGTATTAAAATGTAAAATAGACTCCACACCCTTTTCTTACTCTGATAATAGACTCTTTTATATAATTATTAAAAATATTATTAATTTTTTTAGAATGCCTGAACGTGAAGTACCTGATGAAGAAGTTGAAGTTATTAACATTAATTAATAGTGTTAAAAAAACTTTACTTATAAAACTACAATAAAATTATTAAAAAGACTAAAATTTTGTTGTAACTGAAATTCAATTCGAATCGAAGCTACTGGATAATATCCATATTAGATTTTCATCGTTTTCGAACGAACGGTTTAAGGCTTTTAACATATGGCAGACAAACAGGACTCTGAGCCATGATTTTCTAAAAAATGCAGGATAAGATTGATATTTAGCTACATTTTAATTGAAAGCAATTTGTCGAATTTATTTTGAAAAATTAAAATACCATGTGAGCTGGCGTAGCACAGTGGTAAAGTGCTTGCCTCTGAACTACGTCGGCTCGAGGGGTCGTGGGTTCGATCCCCGGTGACGGAAAAATTTTTCGGA
>JAPYYQ010002756.1:0-15921 GCA_030522585.1 Anagyrus pseudococci
TCGGACAGTTTGTGTGTAAATTTCATCAAAATGCATCGATGTCCGGGGTTTACTAAGACACATAGTAATTTTTACCCTACAATTTTTCTCAGTGTACGCCATATAAATTAGTTCACATTGAAAATGAAAATTAAGTAGGCAAGCATTATTGAAAATTTGATTAATAAATTTCGAGAATTTATAGTTCTATTTAAAGTTCGACAAAACAGTTAAAATATTATTTCAAATTGCTATTCGATATTATTTGTCATTTTAAATAAATACCAATATTTGTATTTTCGACAAAGGACCAATACATTTACGCGTACGTTAATGCAATTTTTCGTTAATTAATCATCACCGAAATACATTTCGTATTTACATTAGGGAGTAACGTATCGGTAGTTCGCAATACACGACGAATAAAGCTCTTATCACAACAGTTTGTTAAAACGATGTTGATCGTAGCGTCGATTTAAATATGTAACTGCCAAATTACGTGTGTTCCATTAAGATATTAAAAATTTAATCTACTCAAATTGAATGTAGTGTTTGCCAATTAATTTAATAGATTTACATTTTGTTCGATGAACCGTTCTATAAAGGTTTGAAATTATTTCATGTTAAATTAAATTCAAGAAAAATTCAAGTAAAATATTTATAAATTTAATTAACATACGCAGTTGTAATATTATAAATAGATGTCTAATTGAAATTTTGGTCTAAAAGTTCTTTGTTATTTTGGAACGAATTCTATATTTTATTTATGTGTTTCAACGTTTAGAAATTAATAAGTCTTTTGACGCAAAAACGTAATTAAGAACGATGGTAAAGGAAACGATATTCAAACGTTATTTTTTCTCTATCGCAATGAAAATCAATCAAAAAATGATAATTTAGTTATATTATCGATGAGTAAAAATGGATTATTCGTACACTAAGAAAATAATGTTGGCGTAAATATGATGAATTTAGGTTGAGCTGCTTCAAATTATTTATCAATTATAACTGACAGCAAAATCTATAACGGCTTTGGGGTGAAAGTTTCTTAATTTAATTACGCACGGCGAGTTAATTGACGATCAAAATATTGGCATCATTAAAAAGTGATTCTCAATCGACCGTAATTTTAAATTATCGATCGATTTTTTTCTATAATTATGGTTTAGATCATGGTTGTGGAATCCTAAATTGTACACATATATACTGCCGATATAATTTCGATAATTTATACAATTGTGCAGTAAGTAATACAGTGACGCAAATCATTTGTACATACTCATAATACACTTTACTTATGTACATAATTATATACGGGAAATAATTAAACGGATGATATTCAAGCAGTTGACTGTATGCTAATCAAATTATAATCAAACGATAATAATAAACAAAGAAATGAACAAATTGTGAAGGTTATATATATATCAAAGAGTGTTGTGTCAGACTCGACGATAATTAGCGATTGTGCAAAATTTGTAAGAGACTCGTTGTATATGCACAAAGCGACAAATTCACTCGTTTAAAAAAAAATACATCAATTTATTGCATCGGTTGATTCAAGTTGCAGGTGAAAGAGAAAGAGAGAAAAATCGACACAGATTTATATTATTAGAGTAAATATTAAGTCCGTACCAACACATGCATGGAAAGATGGATAACCTAATCATCTTCCGTCGATTAAATGGAAATAAAATCTCCTTGGAATGTTAAACCAAATCCACTTCGTTAAACGATCCGATGATAATTATTTTGCTTACAATTTAAACGTGGCTACCTACACATGGAAAAACAATTCTGATGAGATATTGGACAATATCGATTATCCGGGCGGAATTTTAGCGTACACTCTCTTTTGTGAGAGAGATTTAATTTTTATTAGAAATAAGTGACAAGTGTATTAAAACGTGACATGCGAAATTCAAGATAGCGTCCGCCGGGAGCAAAAACAACACGGGCTCTTATGGGCAGGAGTAAGTTTTTTTATTATTTAAATAAAATTACAAACCCTTACGGTACAAAATCAATATAAAATTAATAAAGAGTGCATTCAAAATAATTTGTAATGAAAATTGAAATAATTTTCATAACAAATTATTTTGAATGTACTCTTCATTAATTTTATATTGATTTTGTACCGTAAGGGTTTGTAATTTTATTTAAATAATAAAAAAACTTACTCCTGACCATAAGAGCTCGTATTGCTTCTACTCCCGGCGGACACCATCTTGAATTTCGCTTATACACAGATGACACGTCCAAATACTAATTGCAATAAGAGCCTACAGTGGCTCGGTCGGGAGAGCGTCGGCTTTGAAACTCGCTGGTCGTGAGTTCAAGCCCGGCATCTATCGATTGAGTCATTTGTATAAGCTCTGCCGAAATACACTCTACAGAGTGTCAAAAAGGCTACTACAGAGATAACAAGTGATATGAAATCGTAATGTATAGCAGCTATAGCATTTTCTTTCCTCATTTTTGTTTACCATCACATTGGTGTGTTACTATAAAATTTTCAGCAAATTAAGTTTGTTCTCTTTTCAATCTGAGCTGGCTCAACAACTTTGCAGCAGAATTCACGAGGCAGCTTTTCCGTTGAATCCGTATATTCAAATGTAGGAGCAAGCCAATAACGAATTTACCGACCTGCCATGCAAGTCTTTTCAAACGTGTACGTATCGGCGTCGGAGTCGCGAATAATCAGCGTATCTAATCATTCGCTTGCGAATAAATAAGGCGTTTATTCGAGAAAAGAAAGTTTTTTTTTGTTTTTTTTTCGCGTACTATCTACAAGTCTATGTGTAAATTATAGTAACAAATGTAATTAATAAATTTGAAGATGTTTTATTTGAATCATAAATAATGAATATTAATTATTTTGATGTAAAATTTCCTGTATTAGTAAAATAAGTATTGAAAAAGTTTTAAGTAGCCCTTTGATAATTAAATATCTTGAAATGTGATCTCAGTGATAGTGATTTATAACGTTAAATTATAAAAAAAAGTAAATAAAAGATTTGAAAAAATTATAATTGTTATGGGTATGTTATTTACTATTATAACGTAAATAGTACGTTCTCGGCTTATTTAAGAGTATAGTTCTCGTACCATAACCGTATTATCATTTGACGCACTTGTACCGCGTAATTTTAACAAAAGATTGAACGCAATGTTTATGCAGTTCAAAAGTGTGTTGAGAAAGGACGGTTGGGAGAGGATACTTGTACATCGTTTCGAGAGAGGCTTTGACTGTGAGTAAGGTGGTCATAGATGGTCAAAAGAAGAAAGAGTGGCTTACCCGTCTTAGTGGCGAATGGATCCTTAGGATGACTGGTCTTCATGGCGTTGGCCCTCTGGTGCCTGCCGGTTGGTATGACCCCGGCGGCGTTGAGCGAGGGGCAGTGCCCGGCGGCCGACGGTGGATGACCGCCCGGTCCGGCGTGCGGCCCGGGCGGGCCACCGCCGGTCCCCGGTACCCCGGGCGCTCTGACCCTTGGCTGCTCGACCGGTAAAACCCTGCGTCGCTTCTTGGGCAGCTTGGCTCGCGCCTGCGTGTGACTGTAATACATAGCAAAGTTGCTGACGATCACGGGCACGGGCAGGGCGATCGTGAGTACACCGGCGAGGGCGCATAGCGCGCCGACGAACATGCCGACGTAGGTCTTGGGCACCATGTCGCCGTAGCCGACCGTCGTCATCGTGACCAGGGCCCACCACAGCCCCAGCGGTATGCTCTTGAAGTCGTTCTTCGGGTTCGCCTGGATCCGCTCGGCGTAGTAGACCAGGCTGGCGAATATGACGATGCCGAGGACGAGGAAGAAGACGAGGAGGGTCAGCTCCTTCGCCGACGCCCGGAACGTCTGGATGAGGATCTTGAGGCCGGAGGAGTGCCGGGTGAGCTTGAACAGCCGCATTATGCGGATTATGCTGAAGAACTCGAGGATGTCCGCGTTCTCCATGTGCGAGGCGAAGCGCGGCAGGACGAGGTCGATGTAGAAGCTCAGGGTGGCTATCATGTCGATGACGTTGACCGAGGACTTGACGAACTCGCAGCGGCTCGGGGTCGCCGTTATCCGGATGAGGAACTCGATGCTGAACCACGCGTTGCACACGCACTCGATGTAGAAGAACGCGTCGTGGGCGTTCGTCTGGGTCTTGTCGAGGCCCCAGTTCGTCTTGTTGGCCGTGCGCAGGGTCGTGTTCGTCACGACCGGCACGCGCATGTCCGGGTGGGTCTTCAGGCAGAACGACAGGATGGAGACGCAGATGAAGAAGACCGAGATCACGCCGATTATCTGCAACAGCAAACGGTCACCACCCGCGCCACACCGCACCCCAACACCGTCTTGATCAGTTATTTTATTTCTCTTTTTTTTTCGTTTCGACGTCAGCGCTTGCTTTTAACAGCGCGACCACAACGACGAGAGCACAGGATCTCGTTTGTCTTTCCTTTTCCTTTCACGACTTTTCTGAGCTTGTCATCATGCATTTTGGTAAGTTAACTTTCTTTTTTCGTACACTCGACTAATCTCATGCTCGCGGTTTCGTCTACGATACATAACTCAAATCTACTATGTTAACTACGTTGCAAAGATACGTATTAAATATAGCGATTAATTTATATCCAATATACAAAGTGTATATACTGATAATAATGAAGCTTACAAAATTAAATAAACAGAGGCATGTTCAATAAAGGATTATTATTTATATAAATTATCAAGCAAATCAGCCCTGTACTCTCGTGCACATACAATGTATACATGTATATATATGATACTACGGAATAATCAAACTGTTTATCGGTTTTATCGATCTAAGCCAGCTAACGGGAAGACACAGCAAGGCTCGCGGTCGCGCAAATTAAGCGGACGAAGTCTTAGGGTGTGAGCGTGTATAACTATATATAGGTGTAAACTCCAAGCGTTTAAGATGCAGCGTTGAGTTTTCAATCAGAGTCGTGTACATGTGGGTGTGTAGGTGGGTGAGGTTGCTGTTGGTTTACCGAAGCTTAGTCTCTCTTTCGAGAGATTCGGTATAGGAGGGCAAAGTAAGACGAAGAACGACAAATCGATCCTCTCGCTACCGGCGCTGCTTATTTATTCAAGGCAACAGGGTGAACGAGCTGACGTCGTAGAAGTTGGGGGGCCACCTTTAATGTCTATGCTAAATACGAGACGAGAGCGCCGGATTCCTCTACTTCGAATCACTTAACTCTCCCGCCGTTTTTTTTCCTCTCTCTCCCTCGCTCGCTTCTTCTTTTCAATTTCACGCGCTCGTTATTCAAGATGTCTCAATAGCCGAGAACATTTTCGTTGAGATTCAAGCGCGCGTATCGTTCGGTTCTTTATTTTTAAAAGATTCTTTCCCTTTTTTTTTACTTCGAGATTCTTGCAATTTTTCTTTTTTTTCTCTTCTTTTAGAATCGTATCAGCGGCAATTCTCGGCGAATATAAAATTAATCCTGCGCTAAATTATACTCGCTCCATAACCGTCCCTGGCGCGCGCCCGAAGCGTTACTTTTAAGCTGTCTTACAAAGTCACATAAATTGCCGAACTTTCTCTCCGAAAAGCACGAGCGGCAGCCGCGACGTTAAGTGTTAATTACGATTGTTAACGACGTCTCCCCCCTACTGAAATCCAGGCCCTCTCAATAATAATCATACGCAAACAAGCGCGTTACGCTTTACGCGAGCCATACGTGTATATCAACTCAAGAACTTTTGAAAAGCAGAGGCATTCAAACAGCGAAATATCTAATAGATTTCGTCGAAGACGAGCTCCGATAGAGAGAGAGAGAAGCATCGATCATACGTAATCTTACGTTTCACGCGCCGAAAACCAGCAAACTTCGTCTTCCGGCGTTAACAGTCGTGCAACTCAAAGCGAGCTTTCTCGGCGTCTCCTGGATCTATACACCGGTAATCCAACTTCGGCAACTCTAACTCCCTCCCTTTCCCCGTATACGCCAGTCTTACAGCTGCTGCGCTGAATAAATACGCGAATGACGCGCTCCCATCGTTTTTCACCCCCCCTTGTCATGCTAATACAACAGCTACTCGGCAGAAAAAAAAAGGTGCGAGGATCGAGACTACTGTACCCTTGCATGTACGTAGCAGGCAATATATCAAGAGATTGAGAAAAAATATGTGTATAGAATTTTTAGTAAGTATATAGTTTGGTGTGTTGCGTTATACATGTGTATATTTATATGTATAGAGGTATATTATAAGATGCGAGTAAGAAAAGTGGGTCTACCGCAGTGGCGGCGAGGTAATAACGAGCCGGCAATTAGACCGAGTGAGAGAGAGAGAGAACTCGCACACAGAGTGGCGAGAGAAAAAGTCGAGGCTCTCGAGACGACGTTGACGAAACACTGCAGCGCGCGTGTGTGTACAATACCGCGCCCGTTTCTTCATACAGCTGGTGTTTTTATATATACTTAGGTGCGTGTATAAACGGAGGAGCAAAAGACGCGCGCGATAGAGAGAGACGGTTCGGGTGTGTCTGTGAGTGTTGCATGTTGCGTGCGCGTACAGACCTTGGCCGAATTTGAGGAGTAGGGTTCATCGAAAAGGGACCACATGCGCGGCTTGAGCTTCTGCCACCAGGTGAGCTCGCCCTTGTAAAACGCCTCCTCGAAGCCGAACTTCCGCGCGAGCTCCTCGTCGCTCGGCTTCTCCGTGTCGAGGTCCAACCTGTCCAGCACCGTCAGCGTCTCCTGTGTGTCTCGATGCTGCAATGGCAAATCACATACGTATCGTCTACGTGAGTAATTTATCGTACTTTAACCGAAGGTTTTTGTTAGATATCGTTTTAACAAGTTTAACGAGTTTAACAGCACACTGAGCGATAACCTAACCTACAAAATGAGTCAGACCAAAACCAAACATCATTTGAGGGTTATATGATGTTGGAGTAGAACGCCAAAGTTTTTTTTATTTTTGAGTGTAGATAGTGAAGTATTTACATTTGATATAGTTTTACGAGCAGCTACTGCACAAACGCTGTTGAATCCATATTATCTATTTGTCACTTCCACTTATCTCTCTTTGTTTACAAGCGCTTAATCGTGCGAGCTGATTATTTTCTATTTTTGCGCGAGCAATCAAATGGCTATTATCGGAAACGAAGCTATTTTTAAAGTTTTGTATAAGACACTTACACATTTGCGTTGCTACTAAAATATGCACATTACATTTCGTTAATTCAGAGTATGTATGTGTGTTCTGTGCACGCGAATCGTTACTTGACCCGAACAAAAACTATAAGTTTGTTTTACTTTAAAGGTAAGTCGTGTAACTGCGATCAAACTAATTTTTATGGTAAAAGAAAAAAGATAATTTTATAAAAAAAAGAGTGCACATGTACGGATGTTAACGTACGAATGCTCATCCTTTGCACGATAAATACTTGGATTGCAGTTTAAACAGAGCAGTAGCCTTATGAAATGCTTCAATCAAGAGGTTACTCACCTGTGAAATCGATTACATAGTTACATAAAATCATTGCATGCAAATGAATTGCTTCCACTTTGTGAGCATCTATGGTTAAACGCAATATCAATGATTAAATTCCATTTTAAAAATTGTTCTTTTCAAAATATCCTGAATTATTATTTTTTTAATTTGTCGTAATGCATGATATCGTTTGTAATCAATTAACATTCTACGCTTGTAATATCGAAAGCAGTGATTTAGTATGATCATTTAATTGATTTCACAGCTCGATAACCCATTACTTAAAATGTAACACAAAGTATTAATCATTATTATTTTATTTTCCATTCGTTAAAAATCGATTTTTTTCTATAACTAACAATTTGCGCTAGAATAAGCAGCAACACTTTCACGGAAAATAGTCCACGTTTAAGAGTTATTCCCGTTGCAAAGCGCAATTAAAAAGAAAAAGAGAAAAAAAAACAGCACGAAACAAGGGTATCCTGCGATCTCCGCTTTCTAATAATAATATAATTATCCATATGCAAAATAGTTTCCGTGCAAGCGCTTCGAAAGCCGAGTTTCACTTCTGGCCGAGTAATCAGAGACAGCCGTACACATACGCGGCGCGCATATACATTTTTCTAAAGATAATATCTGTCGTACGGGGCTGACCTTTCACGCGCGCGCGCGTTCGCGCTAGGAAAATGCAGAGCAGACATAGGCAAATGCAGCGGCGGCTGCAGCAGCAGCAGCGCGAGAGTTGGCCAATCGATACTGCGCGCTGCGGCTATTGCCGCCTATGCCTCTGTTTCTTTTCTGCTATAGCCGCGTGCGGGGGGTGCTCGTGTATGTACACTCCTGCTCTCCGTGATTACCACTGGAAATTCCATTGTTAAAAAAAAAAGGAGAAAATTCGTTCGCCCTTACACACAAGCTCGGGATCGGGTTAGTAGTACTGCCGTTGGCGCGCTTTGTCGACAAAAAGAAAGAAGCTAAAGGAAGAGAGAGAGAGAGAGCGAGAGTATGCAGGGGAGGGAAAAAAAGGCGGGTAATTTTAGCGCAACGAGGCCCGAAATAACTTATAATCCTGGCATATTAAGCCTAACGAGAACAAACAATGCGCCATTATCTTAGCCCTGCATACTCTCCGAAGCCAAATGGAATGCGTAAAGAGAGAGAGGGCTATACGGGTGGGCTTATCAAATGAAAGAAGGGAGAGGATGAAAAAAAAGAAGAAACGCATTTAGCTCGCGATGCTGAATTTTTTACGGCTCTGTCGTCGACGGCGAAATTACACGAGAGAAAGCGAGAGAAAACGAGGGTGAGAAAGGGAGTGAGAAGGAGGAGGGGGTGAGGAGGGGCAGCGAGCCCACAGACTAAAGGGAAAGAGAGAGAGAGAGAGCCGCGAGCCGGCGGCGTTGGCGGCTAACTAACGCGCGCGCACTACACAGAGAGAGCGAGCGAGGCCCACACGCGAACAGAGCCACAGAGCCGCATACGTACACACACACGCTAAAGCTCCCCCGGCGGAGCTTTTATTGAGCCAGCGGAGCTGCCGCCTCTACAATGTTTGACCCTGTTACATGCAACAGCGCGGCCGCTTTTGTCCGCCCCCCCCGCCATCTCTACTCGGCGCGCTCTTGTATGCGTCGCGAGAGCGATCCCATTGCCCCGCGCGGCCCTATACGAATTTCGCGAGGCGGGCACGTCCCCCTCCCCCCCTCTCTTTCCACACTCCCTTGACTCTTCTCTCGTCATCCTTTAGACCGCGCATCGAGATATTCACGCGCGGTTGCTATCGGAGAAAGAGAGACCGAGCGTTTTTTAATTAAGGCGCAAGCACGCGTTCTCCTCCCTCCCCCCTCTCGCCCCACGCTGGTTTTTTTCTTTTTTTTCTCTCGTTTTTTGTTTCGCTCTCACTCTCCTCCCTTTGGTTCACACTTTCTGCTCTTTGAACCAGCAAGCTTAGGACTTTGATTGATTTACACACACACACACACACACACATGCGTACCCGCTGTCTGACTTTATTTATGAACACGCGGGGAGGATATTCTTCGGCGAAAAATCGAATAACATGCGAATAATCGCCTTTCGTTTCGCGGAAGAATTATGTCCGAGGGCTTTTCCGCAAGCGAGCGGGCTTTTTCTCAGCAATGCCAAGAGCAGCTTGCTGGGTCTACGTGTCCAGGGGAATTTGAATTATTCGTGGGGGGTAAGGAGAGGCTATTCGTCGCTCGGAAATTGACGGTTGTTTGGCGAGGTATTTTTCCTTTCTTTGCTTCTCGTTTGGGGTGTAGGGGAGAACCTTTTTCGGTTCTCGTTCTTTGTCTTTCTGATGCGCGGTAATTGGCTTACTGATACATTTACATTCGATAGGATTTATCGGGATTGGCATGGGATACGACGGTATATTATCTGTCGAGTTTGTTATTATCTTTCAGGATAGTCTTTTGCTTATCGCACGCGAATCGATTTAACGATCGCCATGTAAATTTCAGATATGCAATAATCTAAATCGAGCCCGCATTATCGGGAATATAAACAATCGCAAAAAAGTGACTTTTTTGTATACATCCACCTCATCTCGGTAAATTCGTTCAGTAAACTCAACAACCAACTCGAGGATAAAAAGAAAACCATCAACCGCCCGAGCAGCTATCCGCATTCTCTTGCACAACGCGCAAGAAGCCAAACCATTAATCTAACGTACTTTGCCGACGTTACTCGGGCTGAAACTTTAATCACGTGCCACATTAGCCGTCGCGAAAGCTCCCCTGCAAAATCGCTATCATTCCTCCGTCGCCCACACACGACCTCTTCCCTCAAAAAAAAAAAAAAAAAATGAGTCAACAACGTTCAGTTTCTAAAGGTCAACTGCGATTCCTTCCGTTATACAGCTCTTAGCGCTAAAATTTCGCGCCAAATTATGATCGGGGTGGTGGGGATTAAAAGCGCGAAAGCTGAAAGCGTATGGAGGAGAAAATTGCCGGATAACACGGGAGGAAGGGTAAAAGGGGTGGGGCCGATCGAGCGTGACGGTAAAAACGTAGAGAGCGCATATACGCAGCGCTTAGCGGAGATAGGGTAGTTACGGTTAACGCAGTTCGCGTGACGGGCTTGATCGACGCCAAGTTTCGCCGGAGGCCGTAAGGTGCGTTAACGAGAGCCGCATATACGGGCGATGCGCTTGGGGCAAAAAAAAACGCTCGGGGTCACGCCCGAACGATCAGCCTCTATTTACTGACCCATACTCACTCTCTCTTGCTTTTTTTCCTTTCTTCGTTCGTTTTTCATTCTTTTTTTTTTGATTTTACGCGAGAGCGGGCCAATGCGATTAGCAGGAGCGTAAGAGCTTTTTCCCCGGTCAATGCTGCTACTGCTGCACCGGCGTAGAGGAGGAGGAGGAGGAGGAGGCAGACTCGTTGAGCCTGGCAAAGATTGACCGGGGGGCATCGAAAAATCGGGAATGACGAAATTCATCGGACAATCTGGAAGCTTTCTCTATACTCTACTCTCTCTCTCTCTCTCTCTTTCTTTCTCTCTCGGCACACTGATTTATTGTTCGTAATGTGATCCGAACACTTTCTTCCTCTGTTTTACCCTCGCTTAACTCTGAGTGATTGATCCGCAGCCGTATGATGTTTGCTCTTTACTTTTTTTCTTTCTCCATTGGAAAATATACGAATGGAAGTGTAGTTGGTAAGCCGAGAAAGAGAGCTTTTAGTGATTAGTGCTTGGAATATGTCCACTCTCTCTCTCTCTCTCTTTATCGATGGAAAAATAATATTTTCATATTTTTTAAATCAACCGCTCGCTGGGTATAGTAGCCCAGCGGGAGATCGATAAATATCAATTTTGATAAAAGATGATCTGTTGAGATAGAAAATACGAGCGCCAGTGTGTGTGTGTGTGTGTGTCCGTATAGATTCGATGAATAGGCTTGTGCGCTTAATACAGGCTTATGTAATCACGCGAGCTTCATAGACTTTGAGTACACTAACGGTTAAGCCCTCTGATGGAAATGGTAGAGAAAAAAAAACGAAAAGGAAACGAGGAGGGGGGGGCGGAACTATGAAATGGATGTATTTGACGACTATAAAGGGAAAGCAAAGAAAAAAAAGAAGGTTGAACAAAAAAAAAAGAAGCTACGTACTTTGACAGCTGTCGTTGTCAGAGGGGGCTAATTTTTAAAAATGCAAGTATATTTATTTCCCCCTCTCGCCCGAGAGATAATTCTCGTTCGTTCTCAAACGATTCGCGTGACTTATCTATAATTCACACTTTTAATGCCGCGCGTGCAGTCAATAAAAAGAAAAGAGAGAGAAAGAGGGAGAGATAGAGAGAAGCAAGAGTAATTTCCAGGTAATAACGCTTTCAAGCCTCATCGATTTACGGGCTAGTTCTTTCCCTCTTCTCTTCCCCGGTTAAATCCGTTACGCTGACACACATGTCCAGATCGAAAAGCGTCTTTTTACGCTAAACGAGCAAATACCACGGCCCGGCGCACGACGACACGTAAGCATCGGCGCGATAATTCCCTGTCGGTGTATAAGCCTCGCTCGGTGGCTGTGCCGTCAAAGCTAAAGCTGAGGAGGGGCAGGAAAAGAGGTAGGCGAATAACGTTTCTTCGAGATACCTCTCTCTCTTGCGGCTAAAGACACGGAGGAGAGAGAGAGAGTCGTCGATTAATCGCTCGCTAATAGCTGTATTGGCACGGTTCGTTTTCTCTTTGACTCGAGCGCTCTCGGGTCTTTTCATTTACCGACGATCTTTCTTTTCTGCACGTGCGAGCTTTCGTCGTTGCGGCCTCACTCTTTTCCCCCGAAGATACAGAAATGTCGTTGACTATGAGGTTTCTCTTTTTGAGGAGGAATTTTCCGGGCTCGAGTTTATTGTTTGGCGTGATAGAGGGGCGCGATCGGAGGTGAGAAATAAAATTCTTAGGTTAAAGGGTTATTGGGGATTTGATGGGATAGAGCGCGTGTACTTTATATGCGTGTCCTTTCCGGGCAATTTATTGCGTCTTTCTTTTTTTTTATCGGGCAAATGGAAATTTATTCAGCGATTTTTCATCTTAGTGTCTATTTTACCGTCGAGTTTATGCTTGTCGTTAATGTTTAATAAATCAAGGTATCGGTACGTTGAAATGGTGAATATATACTAATAAAAATGCTAAGGTATCGAATATGGTTTTTTGATGAACCTACGTTGGATTTTCGGTTTGTAAGGTTGGTTACGAGGGGCAGGTTCGATCCAGATTTGCCAAAATTTTAATTGCACTCTCTGGTTTATTCAGAGCGGTAATTAATAACAAATGCGCCCGGGCTTCGTCACGTGATTTAGGCCCACTACCCCCTGAGCAAGTATTTAAATTTAATCGAGTATGTCATTGAAAATAGATTATATCGATTAGATTGGGTAATGAAAAGAACATTTTTAAAGATACGACCCGCTTGATTAGGTATTGTGAAACACGAAGTTAAACTTGTTACATTATTCGGATCAACAATAAACGTTGAAATAATGAAAGCTATGGAAAAATGTAAATTGAAACGTCGTTACATGTAATGCAAAATATTATGATAAAAACGCAAATCCACGTCTGACCCTACGTTTATCTTTACTACTTGCTCGATTTTAACAGCGATACATAACTAAGATTCTCGCTATGTATCCCGGAATTTTTCAGTGAAAAATAATCTAAACCTGGAAATCGAACGTTAATAAACCGATTGATCTATACAATAAATAAAAACCCGAGCTCTCTCTCGATGATAACCGCGGGTAATTGTGCCGTCAATCTCGAGTGAAAAAGACCAATACACCGAGCGGCAAAGCATGATAACACCCCCTGCCCCCCCCCCCATCGTCGTCGTTTCATCTCGAGCTCGAGTCTCCGAGCTTTCTCCAGGGAAATAGGCTAGGGGGGAAAAAAGAAACCTCAATCGAAGGCTCAATTATAAAAATTCCGGCGCATGCGCGGTATAGAAAAGATCGCTCAGTTCGATCATCCGTACAGCACGAGAGAGAGCAGAGCCGATGCTCTCCCCTCTGGGTCTCTCTCTCTCTCTCTCTCTCTCTCGCGGGTAATTGTCAACGGCGATAAATCCAACGCGATTTAATAGCTACGGAAGCCGAGAGAGTCAAAGCCGGGCGTCTCAACGGGACTGACCCGACTGGGCAGAGCCGCACGAAATCGTAAAATCAGAGGCTGCGCAGCGAGGATGACGCGCAAGAGGGAGGTAGGGAGATAGAGCCTGAGTCCTTGAGCCACGTCGGGGGGTGGGATTTGCCTCGAGGCCGTTTTCGAGAGGCTTGAACTTCTCGGTCTTATATGCCCGTCGTAAAGTTGCCGCTTGGGCTTTAAGGTATACGGAATGCGCGCGTGGATATGTTTGCCGCTCTCTCTCTCTCTGCCGCTAGCGCTCGTCCCATCCCACCCCTAACATACACATCTTACCTTCTCTCGCGGCTGATAAATTTGCGCGTCTTCTATGTATACCGCGTTATCTCCGCGTCCGTGCCTGCGTTTGCTTATGCGTTTCTCTCTCTCTCTCTCTCCGGCTTTGTATATATGCAGCACGTTATTTAGACCGGGCTATTATTCCCCCTTTTGCTCTTTCTTCTTTTCTCTTTATTTTCCTTTTTCCATTGGATTTTTCGGCTATTTCGCCGAGAGAAATTGAAATTTTCTTTGAAATATACAGGTACTGCCGGTATTCGTGTGTGTAGTACATATACACGATGACAGCAGTGTTGGCAAAATTTTGAAATTCATCGCTGAAATTTGAATTTCATACGCTGATTTTTTAAGATCGCCGTGAGAGAGAGTTTTCTTTTTATCCCCCCCCTCCTCCGTTCTCGTAAAGAATAAAGTCAAACACGGCCTTTCGTCAGAGGCAAGTCGAAATTTTCTCGGGATTTATATAATGTCGTCGTGGTCGTTACTAACGCGAAGAGCGACGATAAGTAAACTATTCGGCTTGCGATCGTTTAATTATTCATTCAACGGTGTATATATATACGCGCGAGCGCGTGTGTCGTAATAGATAAAGCTCTGTTTACAGAGCCAAGCCGCCGGCAATGGCGTCGGCTGCTCTATTGTCCCCGTGAATGGTCAATAATAATTACTATAAGAGCTAAGTTGCGCATATGTTGACGAGCGCGTGTGACTGTGTGTACAGACGCGTGATGGTGGGGGGGCAAAGGGAAACAGTCGTGAATGAGAGAGAGCATTGATGGGCCAAGAGGTGGACGTTAATCAAGGCATTTTAATCGCTTTTGTTTGCTTGATTATCGATTTGCGCCCTACGCGTCCTGTGTACACCGCTATCGCTATACCACCTCCCCCGACTTATTAACGCGAATTACAATAGCCTCGTGTTCTGTCTTTCGCCGGGCGTTAAAATAGAGTGTGTGCGACCGTTAAAATAAGCGCCGCTACGCTTTTAATGCCTCGCCGCGAGAGTGGGCGAAAGATAAATTTCTTAAGGGCTAGACTGTTATGTGTGCGCTGAGCTAACGGTCTTTTTTTAGTATCCGAATACATAGACGCGTTCGATTGAACTGAAACAGTGAAGGGGCGTACACTACAAACGCGCAGGCTGGAAGTTTTAAAGCCGCGAGAGTTTCATTGACCTTAATGCTGCATTTCGTATGGTATAAATGTTTCTTAAACAAAAGTTGCATTTTCCCGTTCTCTTTGCCCAAACGAGTTTGCGCGTGTCTTAAAAATATAAAGCAGGTTTCGTAATATCGCGCGAGAGGGAGAAAGCAAAAAAATAACAAGTGGAATTTCTAATTGCAGCGGGCGTTTTGAGAAAATGCGAGCGAAGAAAGTTTTTTAACGCTTATACAGTTTTTCCGTTTCGTTTTTCTCCCTTCCGTTTTTGTTTTCTCGCGCAAAAGCGAAGCAGAAATCGAATTTTCATTTCCTCCTCATTAGCTGTAATAGCTGCACTTTGAAATTGGCTAATGCCATAAGTGACTCGGCGCTTTCAATTTTGCTAAGAAAATAGAAGAAAGTTTTTCGCTGCGTTTTCCAAGGAACAAGCCCGCGCGCGCCCCCCCTCCCCTCCCTGGAGAGAAATTCAGGTGCAGATAGCATCTCTTGGCCTGGACAAGTAAACGGAGAAACCCTTTATCTCGGGCTCTGATTAAACTTTGGCCCTGGACATACACACACACACACGCTAATAAGTCAGCATTTTTTTTTCTTATTTCGTACAATCATGTTTACGACGAAGGAACTTGGAGCTAATGAGTTTTGAGGAAAACGAGAGGGAGGAGAAAAAAAAGTTTAAAATAATTTTTTTCCGGCTCCCTATTAAATCAAATAACACGTTGGACACTCGCGCGCGCGGGAGAGGGGGATGGAAAAATGCGTTACCATCCGCAAAGTAGGTAATTGTACTGAATACACAACGAGTTTGCCGTTAGTTCGGCCATTTCGAGCCCCCCCCCCCCCCCCGTTAGCCTTCTCGTATTTTCAGCTCTC
>JAPYYQ010002757.1:0-21573 GCA_030522585.1 Anagyrus pseudococci
CAACAAAGCTGTACTGTTAAACCAACAGTAAGTTCGGTTGCTGATATTTAACAGTACAGTTTTAGTTGACTTGACTATATTTTTTTCTCAGTGTACTTATCTTTCTAAATATACTCCAATACACTCGTCTCTAGCAATAATTCGTAAAGGTGCCATTGCCACAGGCAAAAATCGGTCACCACGGAAATCATTTTACGCTCCCCCCTCTCTTTTTTAATACTACTTTTATACATAACAAAATGCCCCTCAAGGCTTTTCCTGGTTCTTTTTGCTTTTGTTGCGATAACCATCAACGTTTCGTTTAATCACGAAAAATATGATTTAGCCGATAGGTGTGAAATAACTATTACTATCGTCGTGCATTATTGAAATTACGCGTCGCTATTTGTCGAGCATAAATAATGTATAACATAAAAAGTGGCGCGAAGCAGTTAATTTAATGATGAAGTAGATCATGAAATGAAAATGAAAAATGAAATTTTGTTTTTACACTCCGATATAAACGTATTATTTCGTCGAATGAAACATGGGATATATATTTACCGTATGTTATGCCTGGTTGTTTGAGAAACAAATAATTTCTTGTTACCAAATTATTTTATCCTTCGCTCGTACGGTGTTGAATAACCGAGTCGTCCACGGTATATGTACCGTTCATTTCTACGAAATTTCCGCAAAAGAGCGGCATCGATTGCAAAATCAAACACAACCGGCCAAAATCACGAGGATCAACAGACAAACAAGACTGGCCTATATAAATATCTAGTATATAACTGTATGTATCGAGCGAACTAGATAGAGGGAAGAAGAAGAGAGACATATAGACAATTCGATACAGTCGAGCTGCGCTTGATTCATCCGGTAACATAATCCGAGAGGGTGGGGTGGTTGAAGGAAGCGGCGGCAGTGAGTCCCCCTAAGGCGCACTCCGGCCAGAGAGAGAGAGAAAGCTTTGTGTTCGAGCCCCAATATAATGCAGCACACCCGCGCCCGTGTCGCCTCGTCACGTGGCCCTCGCACTCCTGGCTCTTGCATGTATGCACACACGAGTCTCTATATGCGCCTAAGTAGACGTACACGCGCGCCCGATCCAAAGTGCAGGAGACACGTGCAGAATCTCAGTGCGTGGGTGTGTGCAGCCGAATTGTTGATGATTCGATACGATAATCCGTTTCTGATAGAGCCGATGAGTATTAACGAGTAATGAGAAAGTGAAAGTGGAGAATCGAGTGGCTTATATATATTTGAAGCGAGAGAGGCCTTTTAAATTTATATTATTTTGAATTATTCCCTCTGGTTTATTGATTAGGTTTTGACATTGAACTTCATTACACGCGAAATGTTTGCTCTTCCTACATTTTTCCATCATTAATTTGCAATATTTTAAAAATTTTAATGAACATTATTAAAATGCTCGGATTTATTAGATTTTATATGACGATTAAAATGGCGATACTTCGCATAAAAAGAGAGAGAGAAAGAGGGGCGAAGGAAAAGAGGAAAAAGTAAGCAGTTCTAAAAATAAAAATAAAAAAAAGGCAAGATGAAGATATAGAGTTTTTGAATGTCAAGGCAACTGACAGTCGTTGTGTGCACTGTATAATCGGCAGATAAAACGAAGGAGATATAGAGTGACGCTCGCGATCATCTATTGCCAAGCGATGAATGGCACGGATTATTTCTGATACCGAGCCGACCGCGAGATGACGTGCGTCTCGACCGTCGTTCTTTTTTGCTTTTAGATTGCTTATACATGAAGAATTTATGTATGCAAATAAAATGAATGTCGAGGGGAGAGAAACCTTTTTGGGGATGTCACACTCTGTCTACTTTATTATTTTTTTTTATTTTTATTTTCCCCGTGACGTTTTAATAATATTTTATTATACCTTTTTTTCGGCAAACTTTTTATCGATCGGAAAATAAAATGATGAAAAAAAAAGATGCTTTGATAACCGCAGAGGTTCAAAGCAATAAACGATGCTGCACTCTATAAATCGACGCAGCGTGCAATATTTACAATCGCTCGTTGATTAATCCGTTTGCCCTTTATCAAACACTCACGAAATATCGCGCGCGTTAAACTTAAAGAGTGCGTAGACAATGCTATTCTATGTCTATTGCCCTTGAAAACAAAAAGAGAAAAAAAATATCCTGAAAAAATAAAAAAAATCACGCCCAATCGAAGTCCGTAGGTCATTTTTACGTCAACCAGCAACGTATTACGTTAAAGTAAATATTGCAAGAGAGCGAATAACGGGTTATACGGCATAGGACACGTGCGCGCTCGTTACAATAACGATAAAACCCATGTCCACGATGCGAGTCAATATCCGTTCTCTCTCTCTCCTCTCTCATACGCACACACATCTCAGCGCGAGCGCATACGCACAATCACACAACATGCAGAGACAGAGAGCATTGTGCCCATAAATCCGAAATTACACTTTGGGGGCTCAGCCAAGAGAGAATTGTCAGCTCTATCCCTATTCGTCTTTGCTCTCTTAGGCGCTGTCTACGTTAGAGAGACAAAAATCCAGACCGACGGAGAGAAAATTAAACAGGCTTTGAGCTTAGCGACGCCAGTCCCTAGTTTACCCAGCCAAGCCCCCCTTCCCTACAAATAATGATTATGGTAATAATAATGTCGGCGATGACGAGGGGTGAGAAAGAGAGGACAGGGTTGAGAGGAGATTGGTTCTCGCCGACCCTAATCGTGCCGAATAGAGAGCACTCCGATTGTGAGCGAGCTCACCGAGGGCTGTGAAAGGGCTGTTGCGCGCACCGCGATTATTTTTCTCGCCAAGCTCTCCGTCCAGCGGTCCTATTAACAGTATAATTTCACTGTCCATGGTGCAGAGATTCGGTTGGCTATACTGCGAACGTTTAGTATAGTATGTGGTGGTGGGGAGACTGCACCATTGACAGTGAAATTATACTGTTAATAGTAACACTGTCTCCGTCCCCCTTTATTTTTACCCTACTTGCTATTCTCTTTCTAACCGGCACACCTTTCGCCTTCTGTTTACATCTTACTGCTATTTAGTACTGCCCCCTCGTCGGATTTTCAAAACAACGATTTAGCGAGTCGGTTTTTCAAACGTCGTGCAAACAGTACGTAACACGTACAGAAGCGACTCTCTCTCTCCTTTTGTTAATTGAAAGAACTCTGGGCTAAGCGCGTTACGTCATGGAGTTATAACTCCGAGTTGCTTTGGTTCACGTCAGATGGGCTCTTATTCAGAATAAGGCGCAATGAGGAGAATGAAGTTTGGCCACGTAGCCAACATCGCCTCGACGACTCTACGCGCTCTTTAGCACGTGTTATACACAGATGGAACGGATGCGGGCGCCGAACGTTCGGTGCGTGCAAGAGGAGATGATGATGGCGACAGACAGAGACATAGGCAGAGACCCAGGGGGAATTCCGAATTTGCTCAAGATCTTCTCGATTCGGCAAATATTGATACTTTTAATCAAACCTGCTTAGGCCGTCTTCGCGGCGCAAATTTTCTGATTCCTTCCCTCCTCCCCCGGCTTCTTTGCGATCAGTCCGTTGCTATTAATTGTTGTGTAGAACAAATATGCACAGCTGGAAAAATACTCGACTTGGACGAAATCGCTTCTTTGTCCTCTGTCTTCCTGGCGTGTCGTTTTTTTCGGGATCTCGTTAACGATCGATGTTCTCTTATGTCATCGAACGCCGCAAGTTTACTCCCCTAGTCTCCAACTTTTATTTGATCAAAGAGACACTTTTCCGATGCATACAAAATGTTTGCTTAGCAGCTATCCTTTTCATCATTCATAATCCGCTAATTAGGCAGAAACGAGTGTTTGAACTCACGATAATAGCCAAAAAATAAGCACGTGCCGAGAGCCGTCGCTAGTCGACCTACCACCAGTTATACACTTTACCTCCTGCAAAATGTATTTAGCTTACGAAAACAGCTTAAGCAAATACCAGCTATATTTGCATTAACATGGGGCGAAAAATTCTTTGGAAAAAAAGAGGAGAGAGAGAGAGAGAGAGAGAGAGAGAGAGAGAGAGAGAGAGAGAGAGAGAGAGAGAGAGAGACGGAGAAAGAAGAAAGAAAAGAAAAACAATCGTTTGGACAAAGGAAAAGAAGATAAAACGAGCCCTCGAGCACAATATCGAGGCCGAGACAATGAGGCAACGTGACTTTCGCGCGCCTGCTCGGATCTCGTTCGACAGCGTGTTTCGCCTGGGCGTCCCCTTAAACCGAGTAACTACTCCAAGGTGGTAGAGGCAAAACCAGCCAACGGCAGCGGCCGCTCAGAGCGCCGTTGGGTAAGCGAGGGGAGGCTTGTAGCAGAAACGAGGCGAGAGAGAGAAGGAGCCGCAGGGCACGTTCGTAGCTGCTACTGTTACTACTACCGACGGCGGCGGCAGGGCGCAAAAAAAATTAAGCCCGCTCAATGGCAGGTGCTGAGCCAATAAGCCGCGCCACCGAGGGGTCGCGCGAGAACGGTGGCAGTGTGTACTGCCGGCGGGTGGGGTAGGAGAGGCCGAGAACTAAACGCGCGGGCCGCCGGCCAAGGCGAAATCCCCTTTACCGCCACAATAATCCCTCCAGTGCAGCTCGCCAACACAATGGCCGGAAACGACCCCTCGGGCCCCCGTAGCACCAAACACACACACACACACACACACACGCACACACACACACACTGCATTACCTCTCGGCCTCTTGCACCCCGTCTCCCCAAGACCCTCCTCCTCGCTTCTCGACCTAGCTTCTTCCGTCTGTCCTCGGTGCCACTGGCCCGCACCCCGAGCCGAAGAGCCCCGTAAATTGGTCCACTAGGAGAGGAGGAGCGAGAGACTTACCCGAGACTTGCTCTCACTGCTCTCGGCCTCTTTATCCTCCGGTGGTTTCCCGTCGCTGCTTCTTCCGACTACAGCCCACCCTACTCCACCTATTCCAGCGCCCACTGTTTTGACCTCTCTTTCCCTCCCTTGTTTTTCTTTATTGTCCCATACGTTTTTTCCCAGATTGGTCTCGTCGTTTTCTCCCCCAAACGTCACATTTAATCTGAGGTTCTCTCGAGAAATCAATAAAGTTGCAGAGTTCTTTTTTTAGAATATCTAATTATTTCGAATTAATACGCCGGCAACATCTGTTCCATTCAATAAGAATCTTATTCCAGGTATATACAAATACAACGTACTAATCTGCTAACCTCTTGTCCCCTTAACAACCAATTTAACCATCTTTTTTTTGTATGTAAAAAAGAGACCTCTTAAGCGTCTTTATACGCTCATAAACTACATAATTTTTTTGTGCATTCAATACCTAGCTTTTTTTGCTGCGATCGTTCCCCGTTGAAAAAAAAATCTCGTCGCAAGTATAATACCCGCTTGAAAGATGAATCGAGTGTCACTTAAAGCGTCAGAGCAGAAAAGGTACTGGACTATTGCAGTCCCATCGGATCCCACTTTTTCCGCTCCTCTTCTCCCCCAGCTCTCTAGCTCTCGTTCTCAGGGCCACTTTAACTCATCTCGCTTCTCTCTCTCTCTTTATCTCTCTCCATGCCTTTTAAAACGCAACTGGCGCGCGCGCAACCTCCACACGTTATACACTCTCAGTCACGAGTCTTTTTCTCTTTCCCTTTCTGGGCGCCGTTCCGAACACATAAGCTATTGTGCGCCAGGGCGCAATTTATGTCTGTGCACGTTTGCCAGCCGTGCGAATGTGTGCGTAGAAAAAAGAAGTAGGAGGTGGAGAAAGAGAGAGAGAGAGAGAGAGAGAGAGAGAGAGAGAGAGAGAGAGAGAGAGAGAGAGAGAGAGAGAGAGAGAGAGAGAGAGAGAGAGAGAGAGAGGGGTAGGAAAGTGGGCTCCCCGCATTTCTCTTTCCCCTTCCTCCGTCTCGTTTTCTCATTCGTTCGAATAACTCTCAAATTACGCGCGTCCCGGAGCGTCTAAGCTTCTTCTCCTCCCCTCCCCAGCGCGCACTAGGAGGTTTTCTTTCGACGCAACCCTGCCCGCGGGCAATGTGCCTAAGCTGTCCCCCCCCCCCCCCCAACTACCCCACCCTTCTCGCTCTTTCTCGCTGGAGCGAACAAGCCTCGGGAGGAAGTGAAATATAAACTGGAGATTTCGAAGGAAAAATATTAACTTAGGCGTGTTTGAGTTTACATATTTATCGCCGACTACGCTCGTACTCGCCGCCTCCACCTTCTCGCTGCTGCCGCCGTCGGCATGCTATCCAGATGTACAATATTTGGGAGTTTTACGATGCCAACGTGTTGATACTCTAACCGGTAAAGTATGTTTACCGTAAATATAGATTTTATAAAATATATCGCCTGGTTTACTCTAACATTGGCCGCTGTTAACTGCAAATGTTATATTCTTGTGTAAAGTTGCTGATAAATGTATTCGGCTTGGCTTACACTTTGCAATGTATAACTTTAACCTTTCTTTTTTTTCCCCAAGTAAAAAAAGAAAACGTTTTTTTTCTTATTAGATATAGCAGTAATTTCCTCGTATAAACATATTCACGTTGTAAGTACCGTGCGTAATCTAAGATTTAGTTTGATGAAAACAAAGAGCCTGTTACACGAGACATCCCTTACCAGGCCTGATTTCCCGCTCATAATACCGTGAAAATTCGAATTGGGCTTGCTCACAGAATTGTTATCGCATACTTTTAACGAGCTGCAGATTTCGTGGATAATGGGAAGAGCAGGTCGTGTTGGTTCTCGTGAATTTATTAATTTTCTCAGTGGAGATTACAAGCTGGGAGTTTAGCGTTGCAAAGAAAGGAGTTGAAGAAGATCGTTGAAAGTTACTTTGGTTTTGGATATACGTATATACACGGCTACAGACAAGAAGTTGCACGTCTTAATATTTTTTCCCTTTCTCCTGCGAACTTTTTTCATCAGCCGCTTCCTTTTACCACCACCCCCTCCTCCTTTCTTCTCTTCCACTCTGTAAATACATCTTTATTTTCCCTTTGATACGCCAATAAAATCGTAATTCGAGTCCTGGAGTTAGTTATTATAATGGCCGTCTCGGTATAGCAAAAAAAAAAGGACCAGAGGCGGGCGTGAGTGTAACGAGCAAAAAACATTCTATTCCATGGCAGATAATAATCGGCGTAACCGAAGATCGGAGCGCGGCATTTCATCACTTGCGCAACCAATTCTCTCTTGGTGTCTACGACGACGGAATTTAGCATTGCCCCCTCATTGCCATCCTTGTTTTATAGGGGGTTAGGGGCATAGGTTCATGTCGTAGGGCATAAATTTTATTGACGTTCGATTACATCTGGCCGAGCACTTTTACGCCGGTGCCTTTCTTCGCTTTCTCACGTAACCGCGATATTGCTCGACACGAGTCCATCCTTCCTCCCCTTCGCCGTCGTCTTAAGCCTGCCGCTTAGGAATTTAATGGGCCGCGATAAATGAAATCCTCGCGTTATCGACCCCGCGCGCAATAATTCCAAGTCGATCGCTTGCGCACATGATCGGCCGCCGGCAGCTGAAAAAGGCAACTTCATTGTTCGCTGAAGCGAGAAAGAAAAAGAGGTCGCGATCGTCGACTACTCGAATTAACCCATTGATCGTTTTTATTGTTCTCTGTTGGAGGGTAGAGTAAATGCTCACGCTATACTCTGGCATATATTTTTGCATTTCTTAGCAAAGCGGGAACACAAAAGACGCGCTCGCCAATCGGTCGCGTTTACACTTTTAACAATCGGCGTATTGTGCATACGACGAGAGAGACCCCTTAGACCGCGCAACAGACTTTTCTCCCCACAGCCAGTTCGAGGCGCTTCAAAACAGAACTAATTGAGCCCCCGTATGTGGTCATAGCGAGCGCGTACCACCGCATTATTCTCGCTCGAATTACACGACAATCAAGCCCCAAAACTCGTGCGCGCCTCTCGTACTCTCTCTCACGTCGCTCCCTTGTTCTCTCGACGATACTTGACTTTAGCCCTCGTTGCTGACGACGTTCCGCCACCCCCGCGCGGCCGGTCCGTGCTAGTTCCGGAAAACGATCCGTCATTGATTTTGCCTCGCTGCGGACGCGTCGGGTAGCACAAAAGCGTAGACGCGCCGCATTGTGCTCGTTCGCCGTCGTCGTCGTGTCCGTCACCTCGGGCAACGCCTTTTTTTGCTCGATGGGGCTTTCGGTGCCGCAGTGTCGAAAATTACATTCGCAATACCGATATGGCGCGTGTGCGCTTACCGAGGACGGAAGAGGGGAGACCGAGAAAGAGAGATAGCCGAAGGCGCGCCTAACGATCCGTGAAAATCGAGAGCTGCTGCTGGTACGCGAACATTCTATACTCGCCTCCCCCCTCTCGCAACTCTTTACCTCTGCCTCACTCTCTATCTCTGTGTGCTTCTCAGTTTTACTTCTGTACGTATTTTACACGGGCGGGCAGCGGAGAGGAAGACTCAATGAAACGGTACTTTTGCCATTTTTTCTTGCCTATCTTCTCGGGCTAGGTACATCTTGACGTTGAACTTGTCGCTTGTTGATTCTGTTGGAATTGGATATTACTAGGGGGAAACCTAGAATTGAGGAGCCGTCTGTTGTTTAAACGACAGTGGAAATTTTTTTGTTACAATATTGAGAGATAATAGGATCGATTGCGAAAAGTTGATCCGGAATAGAGGTTACGGCATTTCAATTATCATCGATTGTATAATCCATTTATGAGAGGTGAAACTTTAAACACGCCCCGGCAACACTCGCCCACTACTGCGCGCTTTGGAATTTTAATGTAGCGCATTGCCGTTACACGTACACTGATTGAGATAACACATAAATTAAAGTTCAAGAGACCGCTGTGTGCAGCTTAAGATCAATTTCATAGATAAAACAAACACACAATACGCTCCGCTGATACGGCGAGCTCGCTTTATACACACTCGAAACTTTCAAACGTACCACACGCTATTATAGATAATAATTTTCTCGACAACAATTACACCGCCATTTATTAAAGCGCAATAAATTTATATACAGCCTGATAGCCATATTTCTAGAGATTGTATCTCTTGAGAAGTTCGAAAAAGTATAGAAAAGAATAAAGAAAACGCGCTGAAGATAAATTCTCATTTACACTGGAAAATTAACCGTTGTCTTGCTATCCCATCTGAAAAATAAAAGAATAAAAGTAGAAAGGAAAAATAGAATTCCACGTCGAATTCAAATCCTTTGGCGAAACAGCTGAATGCCATTAGAAATTATCCGCTCCCATGAGCGCCAGCACTTTACCGCCGTTGCACGAACGATTGCTTGTGGGTGCAAGTGAGTTGGTGGGGGGGGGGGGGGGTTACTCATCACGTCACGTGAGAAAAGCTCGTCACGTTAGCGTAAAACAAATGGCAAAACTTTTGTCCTCATGAAATAAGCATCGTCCACTAAACGCGCGGGGGCCCTCATCATCGTCATTACCATTCCTCGCTCGTACGCCCACGAAATATCTCTATACTCTATTTAATCGCCGCTCGCAGCACATTTTATCTCCCTCTCGTGTCCGTGCGTACGTTTTCTTTCTTCGCTCACTCCCAGGCCTACGTTCTACTCCAACTTCTCCTACTTTTTTTATTTCTCCGTATTTCAAGTTCTCTTTCTCGGTCTCTCTTGCACTCAACTCCCGATCTATCCGGAGCTCTTCACTGGTTGATGAAAGAACGGCCAATGTATTGCGTAATTAGCCGGGCAGACAAGCGGAATACAAAAAAATCGTCCATTTCGGGGTAGTTCACGAAGCAGTCGCGAGACGAGCTCGGAGTTTCCGGTGGACGAAAAGAGAAAGAGAGAGAGAGAGACGGAAGAGCAAGGGAAGCCCTTCAGGGGAATGTGCGTTGGCCGGTAGTACCGAGAGTGAAAGAGAAAGAGCGCGCGGTAGAATGGCACTAATTGGCATTAGGACTGGCAGTTTGTCGTGCCTCGAACCCTAAGCGTTTTCCTCCTTTTTACCCCCCTTGGGGCAGCATCTCTCGCTCTCCTGCTTTTATTTCCCCCCAAGCTGTTTTCGCTCTCTTTCTCTTTTCTCAATTTAATCAGTAGGCGTCGCGCGTTTCGCTCTTTCTTTGCCCGCCTCAGCTGCTGCTACTGCTGCTGCTTGCCTTCTTTGAGTTTCTTAAGATGTGACTAGCGCCAGCAAACAACGAAAAGTCTAGCTGAAGGCTACCACCCCTTCGCGCTCTCTTTCTTTCTTTCTCGCTTGTTTTATTTTCTCTTAACGAGAAAGTTAAGGGAGCAGAAGAAAGTCATGAAAACGAGCGAAACCCCTCTATCATCAATTACATGGAATTTTTTCTATTAAAGCATATACAGGTAGTGCGTGTTTGCTGAATTAATTTGCTGGATTGGAAATTAAATAGTATTTCCGGTTTATTATAGATCTTTCTTTTTTTTCGTTGCTTTTTACCGTACATTTTATTTATAAAAATTAAATTTTCACAAACAGAAATCGTCAAAGTTTATATTTTGCAAAATGAAAAAGACGGTATTAAGATTTAATACCTCGATCAGTTATTTACTAACAATACACTTTTTATATTTTTCAATAGGTTCAGTGTAATGGCAATATTAAAAGCCTATATGTAATTCCCGTTACACGCTCTACGAAAATAATTTATTAGTAATTAAATTAATTTCATTTCCCCAAGAACATCTCGCGAGTATAATTAAAATGAAAGCATTATACAACATCTTCTTCTTCTCCTTAAAAAATTACAATACAGGCTTCGAGTAGTGTCCTATCATCGCAACGATAAAATTCACTTTTTAAACACTAATGGTGAACGTCAGATAAAAATATTGTAAATCAATGCGTCGCGCATTAACAAGAGACGCCAAGCCCCGTGCCCCCCGTTCCCGACATTAAATAATGAAAACAAATGCACAGTTCCATTATAGCCACACGCCGCTTTCCCTTTTCTCGACTCTCCCTATGCTTGCATTATCAATAATTACGAGCGCTAAAAACGTGAATAAACAATCTTCATCCGAGCGCAATCGCTCGGGGATGTGTAGACGAGAGGGTCAAACGAGTAAAGCAGAGAAACACGAAATATATAATGGAAAAAGGAAGAAGAGAGAGAAAAAGTATAAAACGAATGTGAAAGAGTGCGAGAGAGGGGGGGGGGAGTGGACAGTCGAGTAGAATTTTCAATCAAATTAATTGACCGAGCGGGGCGGCTCTTTCTCGCTCTACCGCTCGCTGCGGCGATCCCTATCACAAGAGCGTATATCGTTAAGAGCGATAATTGCGCGGTGAAAAATGTGGAAGGTGAAGTGCCGAGGGGATAATGGGGGGGGGGAGGCAGCAAGGGGAGCTTGAAGCGTGTGCACGCACGCTTACCCGACACATATATAGCCGAGAATAAACGCGTTGCTCCGCGCGCCTCGCTCGGCTTGCACTTTCGCTTTGGCCTTATATTTCGCATACGTATACTCGCGTATACATATACATGCGCTGCATACATTCTCAATTGCTTAGGGCGGCGTAGTTCGAGCCTCTGATTTACGGGTCTGTGCGCGTGGGCGAGAGAACGACGATTACATCGCGGCCCGGGACTTTCCTCGGACGTACACTGTCTATGTGCACGCGCGTTGGCTACGACTCGCCACAATGCGCCTGTGGACTCGTAAGAGCACTGTACAGCCGCATGAATGCGTCCAAGTAGAGATAGCTGCGGAACTCGCGAGTAAACCTGTGTGCTCCCTTGTACGTGCGTGTCATGTGTGTGTGCGCGTTTCGGCTATGTGCACACGTATAGGCGCGCGTCGCCACCGCAGCCTTATTGTGCGCGGCCTAACAGCCGCACATGCCGCCCACTGCAGCACAGGAATATCCTTCTAACTACTGCGGCCCGTATGTGGCGAGAGAGAGAGCAACTATCTCTTTCTGTCGGGTCGGGCTTATGCATATACTCATACAGGCGCATACACACACTTGTGTGCGCCATTTCCCGTTGCGAGAGAGATAATTGAACACGCTAGCAGCCGCGGCGAGGTTAATTGCCAGTGAGATGCCGATCGATCGACGCGGAAAAAGCCGAGACGCGCGCGCGCCAACGCTTCCGATAATACGTCGTTGTCGAGCATTCTCCTGCTTACTTCTAATGTCCGCGGCTAGACTCTACACGGACTTGAGCTTCTTCATTCATTGGTCTTAATTTTTTGCAATTGCCAGCACGGCTATAGTTTCTCTCTCTCTCTCTCTCTCTCTTTCTTAGCCGCTTCAAAGAATAGCTGCCGCTCGCTCTGGAACTGCTGCGCGCGCTATTATTGCGCACCGCCTGCAAAGAGAAGAGGTCACGCTTTGATTTTCATTCGGCGCGAATTTCTAGTACAACTATACTACGAGCCTCCTCTGCCTTTCGACGAATTGGTTTCTTTGATGTGCGAGCGTTTATAAGCGGAAAAATTTATGACCGCCTCGGGATAGCCTCTCTCCCTCTCTCTGTCTATCTTGGCTAAATTAATTTATCGCCGCAACGTTCTGCTTTTCTCCAGCTGATGCTTGTGACGTCCCCTCATACTCCTGCAGACTTCAAAGCTCTACATAATGTGCATCTCATGATTGTGTTTCGATTAGATATTTTGAAATGAGACGCGAGTCACTGCTTCTTCAGACTACGCGATTATAGTTTAATTTCGCGACTTCTATCCTGACATATAAATTTTCCGTTGGTGTACCGCTCGAATATAACCGTTATTTTTCGAGAATAATAATTCGCTTGATGAAAACCGGTTGTCGTCGCCAGTTTCTAAAAAGCCCGCTGCGACGACAACTCGAATAATTTGAGGATAATTCATATATACATTATAGAGCGCACAGTAAGCAATCAGTGTCGCGAGAAAATAACAATTAAATTATAATTAACCGAGAGACACAAGCCGCGCGCGACGCGAAATATTCTCACCTCCATATAAAGCCGAGGCTCCATTATAATCCGCGTATTCGTGGTTCTAGAGCGTCCAGCTCGTGCTGTGCCCCGAGCTCACTGAATACAATTCGCCGCGATAAAGCAACGATCGATCGCGTGCTTTCAGTGACAGAAAACGCTTACTCGTGAACGTTGAGAGGGAGGGAGAGAGTATAGGGCCGTAGAGGTGAGACAATCTACCGACGACTCTCCTGCCGAAGATGGCCAACGTTATAATCTCCCCCTGGTGTCGTACGTCCGTGTGTATACGTATACGCGTGCCGAGTGGCTGTACTCCGGTGGCATTAAACAAGCGTCGAATGGAAAATTGGCACGTAAACGCCGCGAGTATTATTCACCGCTAATGGGAAGATGAATGCCGGAGATAAATTCGCCGGCAGGTAGGTGCCTAGCTATAATAGGCGCTCGCACAGATAACTCTCTCTCTCTCTCTCTCTCTCTCTCTTCCTCCCTCGCCCCATCAGCAGCCGCACCATATCCCCCGCTGCTCATTCACGATCCCCCTTTCAGAAACGGAGAATATAGCCCGAGTTTACGACCTCGTGCGCTAAACTGCGATTTCGATTCCGCGCAGCCCGCATAATACAATTCGTCTTGGGCGATCTATATCGATTTCTCCCGTTCTCCCCCTTTTTCAATGCTCAGAGGACCGGAATGAGCTGATAATATCAATTCTGTGTATATAACGCGTACAGTTGGTCGATTTCCGATATGTGTTATCGGACTCTGGCCATTCGTCGTGGTGCGCGCAGCTGGGTAGACCAGAACGGTCGAGCTTTGTCTAATCAAACGCAACAGCCCGAATGGAAAAAATTACTTTTTCCATTACGTCCCTTGGGCAGCGGCAATTAAAATCTTTTCGCTTAAGCAAACACGCGGTCGAGGACAGAGGGACCGAAAAGCTTGCTTTATCGCGCGAGAGCCTACATGTATATATAGGCACGGCTGCAGCAGTCTGATATTTTCTCCGCAGGGCGAAAAATCCATCCGGCGAAGAATGGCGACGGAAAGAAACAATCGCGAAACGAACTAGCGAACGAACGAACGCAATTATCGGAAGTACTGGGGCGAGAGGGTTGGTGGGGGTACACGCCCACTCTTTCTGGACCCTGGAGCGCATACAGAAAGAGAGAGAGAGAGGGAGAGAAAGAGCAAAGAGAGAGAGAGAGAGAGAGAGAGAGAGAGAGAGAGAGAGAGAGAGAGAGAGAGAGAGAACGGGGCAGCCTCGTGAAATCAAGAATCGAGAGTAGGCGGAATTGGTCGAGGCGGAGAAAAACGCGCTCTCGCTTCTGCCACCGCCGCCGCTTCTCTCGCTGCAAATATTTGAACGTTTTTCGCCGGTATCCATGACGACGACGCGGGGCCCCAAGCCGGCTCTCTCTCACTCGCGCCGCTAGGGCGGCGGCAACGAACATCCGGCAAATATTTGCGCGAGAGCGTTCGAGACCCGGGGGTTTGCGGAGAGCCTGGCTAGGCAACCGGTGACGAGCCTCTCAAAATCCCGACGGAGAGGGCGCTCCAGACTTTGGAGGCGCTGCTGGACTCCCCTCCCCCTACCTTTCTTTCCTTTTGCTCTCTTTTTCTGTGTCTACCTTTTCAACTGAAAAACTGCATGGTAAGGGGTGGGGAAATAGGGGATAGATAGATATCGTGCGAGAGCGCCGGATTACGTACTTTTCTCAGTAGAGGCGGACGATCGAGAGAATCCAAAATCAACTCCGAGGTGTCTGCGTACGCTCGTTGCACAGTTCGTCAACGTACCTAAAGGCTCACGTGGTCGGATGAAAATTCTCCTCGGCAAGTTTGTTCTTGTGTTATCATCAGGGGTTTGAAATTAGTGTGTCGCAAAATGGAGTATATCTTGAAATGTTTGGATAGTTTGAATCTAAATTTCAATTCAAGGACCTTTTCTCTCTCGGTTGGAACGTATGCAAACGCTAGAGGTCGCATACATCAGAATCACTAGGTTTGAACACTCGCACTCACTTATACTTATAGCTCCTTTTATTCGAATAAAATTTATACGTTCCGTACGTCACGAGTTCATTCACCACGCCGATCATCCACAAAGGACACAGCATCAAGGGAAATATAATGCCTCGATGACTTTTATTTTCTTTCTCGAGACTATTATATTATTGAGCTCGAGGCACAAAAACACCAGGTTCGAGGGATCTACCTTTTATTAAGCGACCACAGAAACTTAAGCGCCGTGCCACTTGGTTTCGCTGGTAAAACAAAGCTCTCGCAATCGTTTCTATTCTTTCTGATAATGACCGACATTGTCGGTTTCACATATGGCCCATTATTTTTTTTCAATCCACACGCGCCTGGTGGTCTTGAGCGTTTGCTCCCCTTCATCCCTCATCTACTCTCTATCCTGCTTTTACTACAACATACAGCAAAATCGGTTCTCTCTTGCGCGCGTGGCAGCAGGTCAATGACGGATCAAATTTAATCTTATTTTTATTCGTCGACGAGATGAAAGGACGCCCTTATCTCGGAGCCCTCGTGCTCGATTTGCCCCTGCTCCCCCCTCCATTCTCATTGGCCTTTGTCGCGACGACTAGACTCTCGGACGAGGACTTTTTCGCGCGCGTATTTGCTCTAGAGCCCGTCGGCCGTCTCGTTTCTGCTCCATTCACTCTACTTCCACTTTCCCCTCTCATTCTCTCGTCTTCTTTGACGTCGTTAATAACCACTCGAAAAATAGAGCTCAAAAAATCGAGAGAAGAGGGAGAAAAGTGCATGTGGAAAGGGGAACACCTTTCGAATTGACTTTTGCGTTTCTTTTGTCGCTCATGGTTATAGCAAGCGCGTAAATAACAGCTGCCACGCGAAAAGTGCGATTCGCCTCGAGTGTGCCTCGTGCGTAGTCGTATTCTTCAGCGATACTGTTTTAACAACGGTTACAAAGAAATAATGATATTGCTCTGAAGAGTTTGTGAGGGTACAAACGACGTTTGGCTGCCGCTGCTTTTATTGCAGATTAATGGATTTACTAAACTCTGTATTATTTTTATTCAAGAGTAAATCGATTGAACAATGTTGAAAAAGAGAAAGAGAGTGTAAGCATTATTTAATTTGATATATTCGACTCGACGTTGAAGTTTTTTGCACTTCACGATATATTTTTCAAACTACAATATTCCAGCAATAATCTCGTTTTTATCTCTTCTCGCTAATGTCATCCAGATATAACGAAACTCGAGGAAGAAATAGAAGAGTGAGAAAAAGATAGAGGGTAGAGAGAAAAGTGAAATGGTTGGAAGTTTGGCCTCGGGCATGTAGTCGCTTGGCACGTCAGAACCAGACATGGAGAATGGGTTGTAGTAGAGTACAGAGAGAGGAGTAAAGGAGGATAGCGAAAGAGAGGGAGAGTCGCGAGATATGCTCCAACGCGTTTGCTGGCGCGCAGCAGTTGAGGAGAGGGTCCCGGCGGGCTCTAAGCTAAATTAACATAAGAGCGTGTGTGCAAACACATAGCGTCACACGACGGCTTGGCGATGAGGTGGGAAGGGGGGTCGGGCGAAGCGAAGCGAGAGAGCGTAAGCTCCGCGTGTACAATCGCCCGGCCGAGCGCCAGATAGAGATCACGGCTGTTAGCTGCAGGAGCTAGCGAAGCGAGAGGGGGGGGAGAGAAAGGGAAAGAGAAAGAGAAGTGAGCGTAGGGTGGGAACACGTGTCCCTCACTGAGATAGTTAATTACTCGTTTGTGCACCCAGACCGAGTAGGGAGAGAGATGCTGCCGCCGCCGTTGTATACAAGAGGACGGAGAAGAAAGGGAGCCGAAAGAGCCAGAGATTACGTAGCACGTTGGGAGAGCGAAGAGCAAGCGAGCAAAGGAATGAAAGAGAACGATGCGCCGTAGGGGGGATGAAGGAGAGCAGCGAACGGACGCGGCGAGGGCCATGTGTGCGGCCACACATCCAAACCCCCTTCCTTTTTTTCATCCTCATACTCAGCCCAACCGACCTACGAAATGAAGCAACCGAGCTGCTTTTTTCCTAACACGTTCGTGAGATGCTCGCTTTTATTTATTTTTTCTTTCCACTCAGACCCTAATTCGAAGTATTTACGTCTGTTGAGTTTAAAAGAAGAAAGATAGAGGATAGGAATTGCTAATTTTTTTTTCTTTAAATTGCTTACTAGTATAGGCAAATAAAGTGGTGGTTGCCGGTTTAGTTGGGAGTTTGTAAGAACGCGATAATGGTTTCCACTTTATAAGAGTGACTTGCCCTAGTTGACTCGTATAGCTTTTGTAAGACGGTATTAAGACGAGCGAGGGCAAACAGATGTAAAAGAATTTGGATAAATACAAGGAGAAAAAGAAATGAGACGAAAAAAAGGTGTACAAAAAGACAGATAAAAAAGTTAAGAAAAAAAGGAAAAATAGTAAATCGCGCGGACAGAAGGTGTACACGAAAAAGGTGCAGCCAAGAAAGAAAGGGGAGTAGGATGAAGCGAAAAATGAGGATGAGGTTAATGATATACACGAGAGCTACCGTGCGCAAAGCAGCAGCGGCGACTATGGTGGTGGTGCGATCCCATCTGTTCCCCGACAGACGGACGGCTTCCTTATAATCTAGCCCCTAGTTCCTCGTTTTTTTGGCCGGCCGCAGTGGTGGCTGCGACGTATAGCATCAGAGGCCCCCCTTTTGTGCTCTTTCCTGAGGCTCCTCCGTCACGCTCCTCTCCACAGTCGTCCGCGCGCGTGACTGATTGTCGCCCTAGCGCACTACACCAGAGATTTATCACCCCCTCTACCTTGGGGAAAAGACAAGCATAAACGCACGCGTGGTCTCTATGAGGCTGGCTTTCAGGACATCTTTTGAATGTTTCATTGGAGTTTAAAGCGACTCACTCAATGCAAGAGGGCCACCGCTTAATGAACGCATGTCGATTAAATTTTTAAAGCTGAATCATTCTGAGACGGACCCTTGATATTAAAAAAAAGGATCTCTCGACTAATACGTGCTTTTGATTATTATGTATTAAATCTTACGTATAAGAAAGTCAGAGAGTATCTTGAATGCAGAAAAAAAACACTCGTAAACCAGTAACAATTCAATAAGTTGCAGTTGAGCAGATAAAGTATACAAATTTGGGCTTAAATACTGATTGTATAGAAACTAAGTTTTGAGGTTAAGTTTGAATAATAGAAAAACGCTTTTACAATTAAGCCTCTCGCTTGGCACTTTACTACATTTATCTAGGGAGTTTAGATTCCAGGATTCCAGAGTGTCGACTTTTATTCTTCGCTTATTGCACCATTGTCCCACTGTGCTCATTCATTATTCAAGTGAGAAAGGAGAAAGGCTGCAAAAGGGGATGTAAGATTCACCGCTAGAGCGCGCAAAATTCCAAAATTATCAAAAACTATTTTGATAATTTTGGAAGCGCGGGCGCGCGCCGACACGCAACTTTTCAACCGAGGCGTCCCTCGCATTATTGCCCTCATTCCGCTCATTGCAGGTCTTTCGCATTTGCAAGGCATTTCGCTGTTAAAGTTTCAAAGTGCACCACGAAGATTGCCAGAGTCTCTTGCTTCGAGCCCCTCTTCGAGTTCCTGCTATACGCGAAAAAGCGTGAACAAAGTCCAGCCGTGGCGTCGAGGTAGTCTATAGTCGGAAGGGGAGGGCCGGTGCAATTGTAACGCCTGTCTCCGCAAAACTACCTCTCACAGCGCTCCTGGCTCTTTGGTGAATAATAAGACCGACGACTCGCGATTTGCCGTATAGCTCTCTCTCTCTCTCTCTCTCTCTCTCTCTCTCTCTCTCTCTCTCTTTCTCTCTCTCTCTTTCTCTACACACAGACTAGTTCAACTCTACAGCATCCCCACTGGCAGCGTCGCATCCGCCATCCTCAATTCAAATGGTCGCGAGAGCGAGTCGCGCTTCCTATACCCCTTCCAGCCCGTTCTTCCTCTCTGCACGTGTCACCTATATTCAGCTCACGCTCGCGGAGCAAGCGCGCCTTCCGTATCGCTGCCGGGACAAATGGAACATGCAGTTTGCAAGGTATTTATTACTTTGCCTCGCACCATCGCGCGCTTGAATTTGAATTTCCATTTTAGTCAACGCCGCCACCGCTTCTGCCTCTATCTCTACTTCTCCCTCTCTCTCCCCATTCCTATGTCGCGCTCACCGTGTAATATGACAGCTACGCGCTGAAATGAAAACTTATTGTTATAAACGCAGATAAGCGATCGAAAGATTTGAAATGCTGAATTTTCGAGGCGAGCGAAACGTTATCATATCGTGCAGAGCTAGCAATGTGGCGAGATATAAATATTAAATTGACATGGAAAATAAATAATTGATTCAATTTTCTACAGGAGCGTGCAAGTAATGTGCTCCCCTTGTTACCCTTCGAGCCGTCTCGTATTATCGAACTGTCGACTCATTTCATCCATTAAGGCAGCCAATTAATCCTTCATTACAAGAGCGACCTTCGCCCCGAGCGGAATTTGACGTTTTCTCTCTCACTGTACATATATTAACCCGGATCGGTGCGAAAAGAAAAAGAAAACTCACTCACTCGAGAGTGACCAATAAACTCTTATCAATGCCCCCTTAGTCCCCCTTTATAATAACGAAACGCCAAAGTGCCTAGTGCGTTCAGGTATATACATATACTCTGTCAAAGAGATTGAAAAAAAAAACTGTTAGCCGACTCTCGCTGAGAGAGCAAGCGGGCCTTGGCCCGGTAACGAAGGATAAAAGGAAGGAGAGAGATAGGGGCCGAACGGCTACGGCGGCGCGAGGTCGGATACCTACATTAGCGCGCGGCTTGTTCGGAGATAAGATGAGGCGACGGCGGTTGCTACAGCAGCAGCAGTAGGGCCTCTTGAAATCGCCTCGTTTCTCAGCCGGGCCGCAGCGTCGCCTCGTTGTCGCCGCAGCCGCCGGCTCTCGAGATAGTGTCGATAATGTCGTGACATCGTCTCCCTTTAAAATTTGCCCTTCGCCTCAAACCCTACTCTGCTACCTTTACTCTATCTTCTTTGCTCCTGTTGCAGCTGTTCTCCTTTTTTTTCTCCAGAATCTATCGAAACTGTCACCGTCGTGGTGGTCGGCTCTTTTTTGTTTCTTTTTTTTTTACGTCAACGGATTTCATGGCTATTATTTTTTGCTCGAACTTATCGCTAAACATCGACTCATACACGAAAATTTAATGACTATGCGAGTGGAGATTTTGGTAATTGGAATAAATCAAGTCCTTTCTTAGACTGTAATCCATTTCTGACAGATGATTAACAAAAAATATAAACATCGCATATAAATCAAATCGAAAGAATTTAATCGTGAATATAGAAATAAGTAAGCTTCTAAGTGATTATAATGAATTTAAAAGAAAAAACTCCCATATAGCTGAAAACGTCCAGCATTTTCCAACCTGATTTTGACAATGTGATAAACTCTCTTAATTGTTCTTGTCTCGTTTCATCTTCCGGCCTACCATCAGTAAGCTTTTTAAGTGAGTTGCTTAATAAAATCAAATTCCTACATAAGAAAAAAATAGAAAAAAGTAAATAAAGATACTGGATAAAATTATCATCTGATATCCTCACAAGAAGGTCGCCTGAGAATTGTCCCTGTCTGTTTTCTTGAATCTGCAAATAATGCAAGAATATGCTTTCACGATAAATACTATCTCTCACTTTCTTTATTCCTTTCGTTTGCCACTCTGATCGAATATCTTGGAGGCTAAGGGTAGATTTATAAATATCCTGGCTCTATAGCTAGCTAGAGGCACACTAGATACATGCTTTCTTCTCTACAGCCCAGCCGTTTGGCCTCGGTAATTTGCCGCAAGCACTGGGATATGCTCTTAGCCTCCCTGCATATCCCCTCTTCTCACCCTTGTATTCCGGAGAAAACTTTTATTATACGACCCTTTCTGTTCTTCCCTTATTCCCGCTTTCGGTTCACATAGAGTTTGAAAAGGATTCACCCTTCGTTCGCGGCTTAATAAGGAAGACAACGAGATTTCCCGGCTTGTGGAGTTGGCGCATTATATGTCGAGAAAGAGCGAGCAGTTCGCAGGGAGTGGAGGGTGAGAGAAACGATGATGTGTCTAGAAGAGGACTAAAGGAAGGCGTGTCGAGAGACAGATAGAGAGAGCGAGGGAGTGACGATGGAACGTGTGGAAAACAAAAATTGCCCTGGCCCTGTTACGTGCTGAGCTCGGGGATGTAACAAACGGTCGGTAGTAGTCCAGTAAATACGTAAGGGCGTCTATATCTCGTATCTATTTTATTTCAGAGATCTGCTCCCTTACACTTTATTTGATTTGCCGTTAGGGTATAAACAGAGTCCTATACGTGATATTCCGCGGGTTGGTGGAATTAGACGGTTTTATATGTGATTAAGAGAGAAGAGAGGGAGACCCTATTTTGCCGTTAGCGAATAAGTTCTGCCTTGGATCACTCTCGTTATTATATTTTAGTTTATGTAAGCTACGTTATACGTTCGAAACAATAATTTATTAATTTGATGTCATTTTTATTGGGTACTAGGGGTCCTCCCGCTGGTTCCTTCACGATAGATAAAAATTTTTCAATATTATATGGGAATTTTCGATAAAGACAAAAAAGACCAGAGTCAAGGGCGACCAAAACCGTT
>JAPYYQ010002758.1:0-23733 GCA_030522585.1 Anagyrus pseudococci
AGAGTGCATCACGCAACAAGTGTATAGCATCTGGCAACTTACGATAGTATTTGATACGCGATAAAGTGTACTAAATATGTCACGCTTAAATAACATTTTTGAATATTTTAATTGTTTAAATGTTTTTTTTTGTAGGTAGCTTAGTAGTTAACCATAATATTTAAAGCGACATTACAAAAAAGAAAAATTTATTAAATTTCCGTTGTATATTTAAATCATACACGGATAAAATGATCAAACGCTAAGTATTAAAAGTTCCTATTATCATGTAATCTTAAAATTTCATAAGCTAATTGGAATTTTCAATATTATTTGATGGTTAAATTAATGACGTAATTCCGATTGCTTACTCGGAGTCGAAGGAATATCTTTATCTGAAGTATTCTTGAAGTCGGCGTCCAAACGAGGATTATTCAATTTTGAATTTATATTTATGGTTTGTACAGAATGCTCAGTCGGTTCTGGCATTTTAGGCGACATAGCTGAACTATCTTCAGATAAATTTGATGATTCATCATTCTTCAGGACAGATTTGTCCTTACATGAGTTTTTTTCTGTAACAAATAAATAGAAATATTTTATTTTTAATGTCATTCTTACATTGTTAAGACAAAATTACTATGTATATATTTTTAAAGGTGGTAGTAATAAGAAACAGAAATACTAGCACGGATATTAATGTAAAAAGAAAGTTATAGAAGGGTGAATTGTAAAAAGAGTGCATAACTATACAAGTGTATAGCTTCTGCCAACTTACGATAATAATTGATAAACAATAAAGTGTACTTAATATGTCACGCTTGACATTTTGAAACATTTTATATTTAAAATGGTTTTTTTTGCAGACATCTTGGAAGGTAACCATCAAGTATTGTGCGGTTTTAAAAAAGAAGAAAAAATTATAAAAATCTTTTGTTAATATTTGAATTAATTACATACTAGAGATTTATAGAGAGCTATAAGAGTATATTAGAAAGACGCAAAAGTGTCGAATTAGAATTTCTAGCATGCATTTTATAACAAGCAGGTCGATAATTGAACAGGATACGCTCTGTTTTTAGTGTATTAATACTGCCTGTATAGTCGAGAATGTTATTGTACGTTTACGGTTTATTTTACAGTTATTACAGGAAACTGTCTCTATTAGTGCATGTGTGCCTTCTTAAGGCGTGTATCCGTGTTTTCTCTGCATTGGGCTATAGACGAAGAAGAGGGTGCAGATTGCGCGACATGATCTCTGCGTGGTTATCGTCTTACTGGAGCTTTCTATCTTACTCCAAGGTATCCGTATCAAGCAAATGCAGGCTTTTTTCGGATCGTTGCATGTAAGCTTTGCAACGTGCACGAAGCCTCGGCCGTCAACTGTTATTAGAACTGTCACCTGCACTACACTCTGCCTACAGACGTCCTACCTTACCGTCGCTTGTGAGCATTCAGCAAACGACAGTCTGGAGAAAGGAGTACGGTATCTGCCTTATGAAGATTCTCTTAACGTGCGAGCTACCATGTCATATGAATGCTGCTTGAATTTGGCGACATGAAAGTCTAGCGCTATATTACCCTGAGATCCTTATTCTGCGCTTACCACCCGTAGATGCTACCTGCTCCACCTTCGCGTCGCGGTTCCTTCTTATTGAGAAGAACTATATCTGTCCGCGAGTCAGCTTTATGAACAATAAGCTAAAATGTTTAAAGTACTTGATGGAATGAGCCTTCAATGATGGATTAATGGTACGGTGACTGATTCCGTGGCCTACCTGTCATTCTATTTCAAAAGAATAATGTATAAGCCGGTTAAACATCTTTGAATTGTGAAAATTTGTTTTAATATGAGCTAGATGCAAGAAATTTCATGATATTTATTTACGTTGGAGGACAACATAATTGTGGTTGTAGTGAAGTCCACTCAGCATATTTATCTTGGGGAATGGTGGCTGCAAAATAGGCAGAATTTGAATGAGGAATATTGGAAACATAACTGCGGCAGCAGCAATTCTAGAGTATAATATTACATCGATTATAATAAGTCACAGTAGAATTAACTTTTTCTTCGATGTACATTCCTGTTTGCGCGGTCCGGCGCGGTAGTGTAAAAATTGTGATAAGTCCAATTGTCTTCTGTCTCATACAGGAAGATATTTATAGAAAAATTTGTAAGTTCTAGTTATTTTGAATCTTTTAGGCTAATAAGAGATGAGAATCAATGTTTAATGACAACGCTACAGAACAAAACAATGTGATTGAACAAAAAATGACATTATAACAGATATCGGAAATCGAACGCTAGAAACAATATGTTGACAGAAATGACCTATTGAGTATAGATAAAAATGCTGAAACTCTACAAACTGATACTTTTGTCAAAACAAGTAGTTTACCGCAGGTTTTTAAAAAAGCATCTTCAGTATAGCATAACTTTTGGGACTTAATAGTTCACTGCAGTCAATAGCCCTTGCTAAACTAGTGTATAATAAAATTTTCACATGTAGAATGAACAAAACCCAAAACGAATAATGTCTTCATCTAATTGCTTCTTGGCACTTGATAATAGTAATGGCAGAGACGAAGCGAGTTCGATTAATAAGTGTTTAGAACATTCTTGATAATGAAATCCAGTGTTTCACTGAACATTTTTTGGTTAGAGGAGTAATACGATTTTGCCCAAGCTTGTTGTCTGTACAAACAGTTTAAATCTGAGTAGATATGCATAAGCTCAAACATGAGGCTTTCTGACCTTTAACGTAGCGCATACATACTCACACCTCTGCTTTAAGGGTAGACTGGCTCAGGTAAAAATAAGACTATATACCAAGAATCTTCAACTTAAGTACAATTGATTTAGGTTTTTTAGAAAAATAAAAATATACGTAAGATTATTACGAGAGGGCGCATGGTGACGTCGGTTCGAAGTTACCCCTTGTATGAACACGTGTATAATTTGATCAATTTGTTGCAATTATATATAAATTAGTGCACATTCGATAGCGCGATTTATTTAGTCTCTGGTGGTGAATAGGTCCTCGGTGAAGAGTACGCCCCGAGTGAGGTCTTACTAAGCAAAATTAGCGCACGCCTAACTTCATTGCCGCATCATGTCTGCTAAGAAGTGCATACTCTGCCTAGATAAGGGCCCCATTAACCTAGCACAGTCAGTGAGCTGTGCTAGACACAAGACTGTATATCATGCTAGCTGCGCTGTAGGAGCCAGACCAAGAGACGATGGTTCCTACGCAAAGTGTTGTCTTGATGACTGCGCGGACTCTAAGCTGGGTCCTAAGGAAGGAAAGCAGGTTAGCTCGAAGTTATCGCAAGAGGATTCGGCTTTGACGGCGAGCGATATCAAAGAACTAATTGCAGAGTTCAGCAAGCATATTCAGACTCAGGTGAAGTCAAACAGACAAGACTCCATAAAAAAGTCTATAAATGAAACAAATAAGACTATTGATATACTTGAATCAGCAGAATAACGATAGACCCAGTGTTTTAGAATTAATTGGACCATCTCCGTATCAAAGAGATAACCTAGGGTTTCTACATCTTGGTAAGTTCACTACTGGTTCAAATAGACTTCTGCGTGTCAGATGTAACAATGAGGAGCACGCCCTGAGGATTTTAAAGAATAATAAGCCAGCATCAGAAACCTCACCTACGGTCACTTCAGATAGAACACCTAAACAATGGGCTCCGTTAGCCAGATTAAAACATGAATTGGAGGAGCGAAAGAGACCTGGCGAGTCTAATATTACTATTAGATTTAGACATGGTATTCCGTCTATTATGCCTTTGAACAGTGTAAATGGTCAACACAGTGGTCGACAATAGCTGGTTGGCTCGCAGAGGGACTCAGTGAACTTGTAATACCAAAACATCCATAGTATTAAAAGCAGATTTAAGTTTCACCAGTTTATGAATAGTACTGTTTGTTTTTCTGTTGATTGTGAACACTGGACCAGACTGTTTCGTATGCTGAGTTGGAGAGGTGAAAGTATAATTTGTTCAGGCTTGACCGTGTCTTGAAAAATAACCATAAGACAACTGGAGGAGGACTGCTGGCCCTTATTCACAAGAATATCCGCTGCAAGGTTATAGCATCCAAGTCAGCTGGTTTGGAGTATATTTTTTTATCGGCTGTGTATGGTCACTTCAAGCCTATCATTGCCTTGGTATATCTGCCTTCCTTTATCTCATCTGATGCCTGGTCACCCGTCGAAGAGGTTGCAGCACTGAGTGAAGTACTATACCAGAGCGAGAGAACTGCAAGTTCATAATCTGTGGCGATTTCAACATCCCAGGATTTACCTGGTCATCGATGGGCTCTTGTGTGGCAGCGAGAGGATTCCATGGCAGTGAGAAACGTTGTCAAGATGGTGGAAAATATGGTCAACGGGCTCAATTTGCAGGGCCACAGCACTCGGGCTAATGATGTGGGGAATGTGCTGAATTTAGTTTCTAGTGATATAGTGGACTTTAAGTGCGCGGTCTCTCCTGACCCGCTCTTCCAGTATGATAGATTTTACAAGGCCTATTCATGTTCGTTTAAGGGTAGTTCGGTTCGTTAGCTTAACTTTGCAGAATTTAGCCTAGTTTTTTCTAAGACAGACTACAATAAACTTTTACAGTCTCTGGAGACGGTAGATTGGGGGAGACTGGTCGAGTGTGCGGATGTGGATGCGGCACTTAATGTTTTTTATGTTATTTTGTAAAATGCGATTGAGCCGAATGTTTCTCGAAGGGTTGTTAGTCCGGGATCGTTTGCGTCGTGGGTTACGCTGGAGCTTTGTCAAGCTATACAATATAAGAAAGCCCTGCACGCGCGTTTTAAGAGCGGACCCTGTTCAGTGCTAAATGATGCCTTTAATATACAACGTGCTGTATGTAAAAGACTGTCTTGTCTGTGTTATCGGGGCTATATTGCTTCTGTCGAGACTGAGCTTAGGAGAAACCCGAGGAGTTTCTGGCGCTTCGCGAATAGTAAAGGTTCGTCGCGTATTCGGTCAAGAGCGGCAGTGTTGTATGTGATGATGGCCAGGGTATCGCTGATCCGTTCGCAGACCTATTTGAGTCGGTCTTTATGACTGCGGGGCCGTATTGCGGGGATGTTGATGATCACGTGCTGAACTGTTTGGACGGGGTTTCCATCACATGCGGTGATATAGAGAGAGTCATAGCATGAGTAGGCCCGGGGCTTTCGTCTGTACCAGATGGGATACCTTCCCGTTTCGTCAAGATTTGTTGAAGAATGCTGATCGAGCCCCTGATTGTCCTATTTACTCTCTCATTGAGGACGGGTAGGTTTCCGGAGAAATAGAAAAATGGATACATCAGTCTTTCTATAAGAAAAGGGATCCATCATTGGTGTCTAATTACCTCCCTACTGCACAGAATAATGCTTTTTCGAAACTGTTCGGCAGCGTTATGGAGGAGAAGCTATCACGCTCATCGCACCGATTTGTGGTGGACGAGTAGTTTGGTTTTATATCCAAAGGATCTACGGTACTTAGTCTTGCGGCTTATATCGAGGAAATAATCGACGGCTTCGAAAGAGGTTTGCAGTCCGACGCGGTGTATGCTGACTTGAAGGGAGATTTTGATACGATAAGCCACTCGTATTTGATAAAGCAACTAGGTGGTTATGGAGTGACGGATGACTTAATGAGATGGGTCGAGACCTTTTTTGTGGGCAGATGCTTTGCGGCTAAGGTCGGGAGTTGTGTCTCACGCAGTTTTACCGTGTCATCAGGGGTGCCTCAGGGCTTGCATTGCGGTTCTTTATTATTTATCATTGCAATGAATGAGGCGGTATCGTGCTTTAGACACTCGAGATTCTAACTTCATGCAGATGATATAAAGATTTATAGACGATATCCGCACCGGAGGATGCTGCATTGCTGCAGGCGGACCTCGATGGTTTCGGTCATTGGGCTCTATCGATGGGCTTTGAGTTTAGCCTTATTAAGTGCTACTACGTCAGTTTTGTAAGGTCTGACCCAGGCGGTCTCATGGACTTTAGCTATAATCTGCTTGGAAGTAGCTTTGCACGTGTAACTACGGTCCTTGACCTTGGCGTGATGCTCGATACCCGTTTGACGTTTGCGGATCACCATTCTCGAGTACTATCGCGATCATCTCCAGCACTAACAAATTTGTTCCGGGTGGAGCGTTACTTTAGATCACCGGATGGTTCGTGTACCTCGTACATTACGCTTATTCGCCCTATCTTGACCTATGCATCACCGATCTGGAATATGTACAGGCTCGCCTCATTCCGGGACATTCAGGATGCGATACTTTTTTATAAAATTTTTAATAACATTGTTTACACCCTGCGTCTTTTAGTTTGCGTCTCTTTCTATGTCCCGGCTAGTCTGTTTCGCGTTCATCGACAACCATTTGTCGTGAGTAGACGGGCGATTGTGCTTATAAACAAATTATATACATGCCGTACCAGTGCCTTTTTGAACTCGATCAGTCAAACCACAGAATTTCATATATTCTTTATGTCATAAGGCGAATTTAGCGGACATATTGCCTGTTCATTGACCAGATACTGTTAATATTGTTTTACTTGCGTCTCGTATGTAATTGCGGTTTTGCTGTGGATGTAATTGATCCAATAATATGAATGATTCGTTCATATTATTGGATCAATTATTATTGGATCAACCAGCTGTTGTCACCTTTGCGACTCTTAAAATTTTTTGTATGATATATTGTAAAAGGGTCTTAGTCCGTCAAAGTTATAAATAAATAACCGATGGGTTTAACCGATGCCGTCATTGGAGATAAAAAATATCGTCTATGCGATCTTTTCCGATCACCTGAGAGGGATTACTTAAGAACATGACTGACTCTAAAGGTGCTACAGAAGAACTTGGACCGAACCTAAGTAAGCAACAAATGATGAGGCCCACGGAGCTTGTCTATTTTCGTCTCGAGTTAGTCAAGCTCTGTTAGTTTGAGAGTTGTCTGATCGGTTTGACGGATCCTACGATTATCTGGCGCGAGCTCAGACCTGTACTTGTTGATCGTACAGCATTTTAAGGCCTGTGTAGTAAAGTTGAGTACTAATAGGCTCTGTTGTAAGTACCGAGCAGCTGTAGACAATCACATGGCGTACAAGGGATTATTTTTTTTAGGAGAACTGTCAAATAAGAAAACTAGAAGCTTTTAAACAAAATTCCAATGCTAAAAAATATCATAGGAGGAAACACATTAGACTTAAAAGAAAATAACCAAAACTAAAAAGAACACGCAAAGCGCGTTAGCCGATCCCTTGTTTAATAAAGGAAAAACATTTACTCAAGAAAATATTTAAATAATTACTTACTTGGATTTTTTATTGAAACTTGCAAGTCTTTTGGTGGATTTTTTTTTGTGGTAAAAATAGGAATATTTTTCTCACTATTTGCAGTTATATCAGATTTTTCATTTGATTTTATTGTTGGTTTTGGTCGAGGTGTAACTTCTATCTTTAATCTTTTATTTTCTGGGTGATTTTCAGAGTTCTCTGATTTCAAAGGTCTTTTTTTAGAGCTCATTCGGATTTTGTTTTCTCTTAAGTTTTTCTTCGCATAGCCTGAAAATTAAAATACAATAATCACATTTTTTATATAAAAGCACGTATTATATTACTTTCTCGAAGAACAAGCTTTGGAACGGTGAAAAATTTCGAAATGGTTTTTATGGTTTTGATCGAAGTTTCACTCATCCCTGAGTCCAAAAAACTCTGTTAGTATCTACGTATGTATGTGTGTATGTATGTACCTAAATTTTTGTCTAACGATAACTCACGAAGGAGTTAATACATTGAATTGAAAGTTCGCACACTAATTCAGATTAATTCAATATAATGGCTATTAGTTTTTCAAATAAATATGACTTTATTAAGGGTGGTTTTTAATAACACAAAAATTTAGAAAATTTTTTAATTCACAAATTTAAATATTAATATAAGAATAATATATTATTTATATGTAGTTTGTAGAGCGTAACAATATCTTCATTTCGAGGGGTTAGGTTTTAAAATCGGTTACGTCATTCATTTGTTATTTAAAAAAAATCTTTCTTTAAACCTTAACATCTCGAAAATGATAAAAGATACAATGGTGAAATTTTTATAAAAATTGTGTATTTTTATGTTCTTTAATTTTTTAAAATTTTAAGATTTTTAACTAAGAAGATTTTGAGATAACCCTTTTTAATTAAAAATAACGTTTTTTTACGTTTCGCGATAACTCGAGTAATAGTTACCCTAGGTACTCAAAATTTTGTACACATGTTCCTCTTTTAAATATTTCGGGCCCAAATTTTGTTTCGATTAGTTTTTTTTTCAGTTTTATGAAGGTTTATAATTTTTTTCATAAAAAAATTAAAAAATTATTTATCGAAAAATATTTAATCAATTTTCTGGAAACTTAATGTCTATTTGCGTTCAATTACACCGTTTTATTGTCAATAAAATCTAGATAAAAATAAACATTATTTAAGACGTTTTAAAAATTTTATTATATAAATATAAGACGATTGTGTATATAAATGTGTTAATTTGTTCTATTTGTCAAAGAAGCATTTGACATACATTATGCACAAAACCTGCAAACTCAGAAATTTTACACTTAACAAATTGTTATGAAAAAGATAACTTAATCCTGATTTATGAACGAATTAAGAAACGAGTTAAGGATGTTTAATGTTATCTAAGAAATGATGATTATTAAAGTTAAAAAATTTTTTGAGTAATTAATTTCATTTTTATGATAATTAGTTATGTTTTTATTGCGTATTTGTTCTTTATAAAGTAATATAATTGTGCATCATGAATTATTTACTTTGCTGATTGTCAAATTAAAGTGCATACAGATGTAACGTTTGAGAAAGCATCCTGCTGAAGCAGTTAGCAGAATTTTTTAATATTGTTTGCGACATTAAAAAAAAACAATCTTGTAACATGTATGTTTCGTTCGTGTTGAGTACGTGTTTTAAAACTTTTATTTCGCTTTTACCGACTATGCATAGCGTTGCATTTGTATCCCCGCTAAGAGACAGTGGCGCTCCACGCTCGTCTTTTCCGCGCCCCTCCCTTTTTAGTCAGTTGGCCCTGCGACCTCTAAGAGAGCACAGCTCTTAAGTTTTCTACCTAATTAAATGATTATTCATTCTTACACACGTCTTTTATTAATACCTAACACCTGCTGTAACAGGTTATGGGCCCAGATCTACGCGATCAGTGCGTGAGTGGTATTTAAAAGACTTGTTGGTGTGTTAGACGGTTGTTAGAGTAGAGTAGAAGACGCTTGCTTTGTGGAGACGAAATGTCCGGCGAAATTTCAACGCGACACGTTTCGAGGTTTAACGGCAAAAATTTTCAAGCATGGAAATTCCAAGTAAAGACTATTCTCGTTGCGCACGATTTGTTGTGTATCGTCGATGGCACAACTGTAATGCCCGAAAATAGAGAAGGAGATAAAGCAAAGACATGGATCAAGAATAATGCTAAAGCCATGTATATCATCTCGTCGTCCATGGAACCCGACCAACTACAAGGTCTTTTGGCTTATACCACAGCCAAGGATATGTGGAGAAAACTCACTTCGATTCACGAGCAGAAAAGTAAAACGCACAAGTTACTGCTAAGTCAGCGTTTTCACGAGTATCGCATGAACCCCACGGACACAGTCTCGCAGCATGTCGCTAAGGTGCAGAATTTGGCACTCCAATTGATTGATTTAGGACAAAACATCCCGGATGTGGTAATAATCTCGAAGATTTTCACTAGCCTGCCGACTAAGTATCGAAATATTCGAACTGCTTGAAGCAGCGTCAACCCAGAGAGGCAAACCGTGGAGCATCTCCAAGAGCGCTTAATCGAAGAAGAGGGGTACCTAAATGCTGAGAGCGAGGAAGCCGAAGCTCTCGCGGCCACATCTAGTAAATTCTCCAGAGGTAAGACAGACTCGAAAGCTAAAGACAAGAAGCATAAACGTCGAGAAGACAAAGATGTCGAATGTTTTGTGTGCGGTAAAAAAGGCCATTACGCTAGAAAATGCCCTAAGAAGAAAAACACAACATCTCGAGAAGACGCGAGCAACTCCCAGAAGTCTAGTCTGTTCCAAGAAACTGCACTTGTCGATATGCATGAGTCTGCCGCGCCTAGCAACATAGATTGCCAAGGCTGGGAACTATCGGTAAGACAGAGAGAATGGCTTCCTAACACAGACAACGCCGATGTGTGGATTACGGACAGTGGTGCTTCGGCCCACATCACTTACCGCAGGGACTGGCTGATCGATTATCATCCGAGATCCGATGGCAGCCTTATTACACTTGGTGACAACGGAGAGTGTGTCATCGTTGGCATCGGTACAGTGCTTGTGGACAGATTAATCGACGGACAATGGAGAAAAGCACGTATTGAAAACGTACTGTATGTGCCAAGTATGAAAAAGAATCTGTTTTCAGTTGGTGTCTGCACGTCCCGTGGTATGGAGGTAAGCTTCAAAGGCGACAGCGTAAAAGTATCTAAAGGAGAGGAGCTGATCATCGTTCAAGTAAAGCAATCAAACGAGATTTACCGGATGTTTCTTCGAGCAAGAGAGGTCAAGCCAGTCGAAGCGAATATGTATACGGCTAACCTCAAAACCTGGCATGAACGACTAGGTCACATCAACACGTGCACAATCGAGCAGCTGACTTCGAAGACTATGGTGAAAGGACTGCATATAAAAGATAACAAGAAGTTTTTCTGTGAACCATGTCATCTGGGCAAATCTCACAGATTGCCTTTCAAAAAGCAAGTTGTGCGAGATTCAAAACCTGGAGAGTTTATTCACAGTGATGTCTGCGGTCCGATGCCAACAAACTCGCTCGGAGGAGCGCGTTATTTTCTCACTTTCATAGACGACGCTACTGGCTACAGAAGAGTTTATTTTCTCAAACACAAGAATGTCTACGAGCGTTTTGCTGAATATGAGAAAGAGATGCAGAACCAATTTGGCAGATGTATAAAGATTTTGAGAAGCGACAATAGGAAGGAGTTCATTAACAGTCGACTCAAAACTCATCTGGTTTCCCGAGGGATAGTATACGAGTGCACTGCTCCGTATAGTCCAGAACAAAACGGTAAGGCTGAGAGAAAACCGCACGTACACCTGCTGTAAAAGTTCGGAGAAATACTCTCTATATTATGAAAAAAATCGTTCCGTCGGCAGTATATATAGAATATTATGTTTTTATTTAAATAACTTGAATATGAAAATTCTCCTTGATTTATTTCATAAACATGACCTTAACATAATTTAATATATGATACATCTCAACAAAATTTAGTAACAGTTTCGGAAAAGGTTAAAGTAAAACACTTAACCTACTATAACTCAGGTCAGATAGCGCCAAACAGACTTTGACAAACGTGACGTAGCTAAAAATATTTTTCTGTTTTTTTGTCTGTAGACTGCAATTGTTTATAAAAATTTATATAAACAATTTGAAACCAATTTTGGAATTTTGAAAAACTAATAGCAGCAATCGATTTTACGGAAAAAATCTCGTTGACAACCATGTATACAAGATAGTAAAAATCTTATTCTATCAAAGTTCTTTGTAGATCCTATGTTAAGCTGGATTATTTGTAATATGTGTAGATATATTACTGAATATAAATTAAATAAATATATAAATAAATAGTCTACCTTGGTTGTTACCAGCACTATCGTTAGATGACTTTTTTTTCTCCACCTTATTAATTAAAATATTTCGACTTGTCATATCTACAAAGGGTAATTTTATTGTATCATTTTTTTTGTATTGTGAAATCTGTTTCTGAACAGCCACGTCACCTGAAATAACAAAATTAATTATTTATTATATTTCTGAAACTTCTATTGATTCGCTTCATTTATAAAAAAGATAAAAAAGAAAAAGATTGTGTTGATTTTGTTTGCTTATCACCGTTAAATTATAATGGGTGTGATATCTTAATATTAGGTGGCAGGGTAACCAGATGGCTCTTTAGTGTCTTACTCTTGTGTAGGTAAAGTTTTATTCTTCAAGTAAAAGTGAAACAATAATCGCCATCTGATTATTTTGTTGGGAGGCAATAAATACACACATTTTTCAAATTGTATATCATTTGGCTACACAAAGAGAACTTTTTCCCGTAAAAATGAACGGCTTCTGTATGGCTAGAAAGACTCTGATTGGTGAAAGGACTTTTGCTTGTAGTCAAATCTATCTGCAATAGTCCAATGTTTATTTCTAGAAAATGATTAACAGCAAACAAAAAATATGGTCGAATCCACAAAAAAAAGTATCTGTTTCCAAATATTTTTGTGGCACACATAACCAAACAAATTTGAAAAAGTAAAAAAGTTTTTTTTAACTACAGTATAAAAATAATTTAAAATTATAAAATTCAAATCGCTACAAAATTAGATGTAAGTTTTAAAATACGTTTTTGCTTTCTATTTGTATGTCTTCTATAAAATAAATCACTTACTCAAATTGGACAGTTTTCATTTTGTGACAGAAGTATTGATTTAATGGGTAGCTTGGCTGAGGGCAAAGAGAAATATATAAAATATAAAATAAATATCGGGCGATAAACTTGCCTTGTGTTGAAATCGCCGTGCGCACATGTATCGTATATTACTTTTCTAAATGAACTGCATAAAGTTCGTCGGGATTGAGGGTAGAAAAATGAGGTTACGAACGCGGTGCGGGTGTAGGCGTTAGAGCGAAGAGGGCGAAGCTTCCGCCGACTTAAAAATAAAAACTCATCTGATCTTTTAAAAAACTTAAGTAAAAAATTAAATTTTCAATAATTTTGTTTTTAAAATAAATTAACGGAACAAAGAATTCTGTAGTACTAAAAAATCGTGTTTAATTCTTAAAAATAAACAAAAATACAAGGAATTCAATCTTCTTTTGTAATATTATGTAATGGGAAAAATAATTTTTTTTTTTGTAGTTAGGTGTGCGAGTGCTTGTGAATGAAAACACTGATAAATGTTGGTGTATATGTGCGTGTGGTATGAGTGAGAGCGCTTGTGAGTGCGAGAGAGAGTGTCTTAGCCGTGCCATGACCGAGCCCGGCTAAACCAAGCGAAAGAGAGCTTGCCCTGCGCGAGCGTCGTTCAAGGCAGCTGACGAAGGCGAGTAAATCCGAGGGAGACGACCATTTTGGGTAACGAGCGAACAGATTGGAGGAATGAGAGGACGTTGAGCCCGAGAAAGCACGGCTACGCGCCAGAAGCCAGCAACAGGCGTCCGGTGGACGCTATCAAATCACCACCCGGGAGCCAGTCGCCCCGAGCTATTGCCATCAGCCCCGCTTCATCATCGCCATGCCAGCGTCCGCCCTAGGACTTCCGAGGTAGAGAGGTGCCACTAAGACACCGCCTGGACACTCGTTTTCTTGCATTTGTGATACCCTTTAATAAACGTGTGTTATTGGACTTTGTGTTTCTTATTCGCGAACTTATTTTCACGTTACGTAGAGCGAAAGTATCGGGCTTTAACCAGTGATGCCAGATTGGACGGTTTACCGCAAATTGGGCGGTTTTAATAACAGATTTGTGGGTAAAATTGTCAAAATGCGGTTTACCGTTTTTTGGGCAGTTTCATAATAAAAACGCGAGCAAACCAAACTTATAAAATTTGGAAGCCCAGTTGCCCCAAAGCCGTTAACCCAAGTAAACTAGAGCGCAGCAAGAACTAGCTCTTAAAATAAAATTTAAACATTAGTGAATTTGAACATTATTCAGTTTAATTTATATTTTTTATTATAGATATATGAAATTTATTTTTTATTCGTTTTTTTTTTAATTATTTTGCAAATGAGAGTTTGTTTAATATTTGAGCTTTAAGAAGGTTCATGCGTGAAATCAAAGTCTTGCTAACTTTGTCAAATTTTGGGGAATGATTATTTCACTAATTATTTACGTCTATGCAAAATTTAAAGCCAGGTTAATGAATGAAAACTTGTAAAAAAAAGGCGTTCAAAATATTAAGATTTTACACGGGCTCTTATGACAGCTTATAATTTTTTAACCGGAAGTTACGTTCTAAGTTTGTCAAAATTCTTGTTATCTTTAACAAAAACAAAGTAAAAATAGTTTATTAACCAAGGAATTTTATGATTAAGAAATAAATATACCTTCACCATCGAAATAAAAAGATATTTTAATTTAATGTTCAAAAAGTAAGAGTTACGTATTTCATTAAGATTCGCGAATGTGGCGAAATTTAAATTTATTGACAACAAGACTCGCGAGCATATAGAGATATAATTGGGAAAATTTTTAAAATATAATTTAACGCATAATTAAATAATAATTCTTAATGTTTTAAAAATTTATAAATGTTTTTATATTAACGATAAATATTACGAAATTATTAACTACAACAAAAAAATTGATCAACCGGGATTCGAACTGGCATCATCTTGCATGCAAATTGGCGGAAGTAAGCCTTAGCCCACTTGGCTATCGCATTATCGCGATATCGTCGTATCGCGAGTCGCGATACGACGATATTGGTTATGATGTCTAATGCAGCAGACGCTAACCGGCTAACGACGCCTATAGCACAACGATAGCACAACGGAAACTACAAATACTCAATTCAAAACCGTGTCTGTTTTATTGTTTAATAAATTAATTAAACAACTTAATTATGAGTATTTAATATTACTCAAAAATATAAATTAATTATAAGTATTAATTGTACAAAAAAATTTTTTTTACGTAACAATTTTTTACAAACATTGTTTTGACTCTGGAGTCGCGCATGAACCTCCTTAATGAATTAGACTATGTGGTTTTTGGGCTATTTGTTTAAAATTCTGTGCGGTTTTTAGATTTTGAATTATGCGCGGTTTTGGACAGTTTCGTCTACCTCTAGCGGCGGGTTGAGTCTCTAGATATCTGGCATCCCTGGCTTTAACGTTGCGCTGGGAGAGCCCGACATAGAACCCCTGGCAAGCGCAACGTTACAAATGGCATCCCTTGTGGTCATCGTTCGCGAATGATAATTTAATAGCACGTGTTTTTACAAAATCAAGTGAATTTCGTCCTTAGTGCACGTACGAGTGAAATAGATTTTTCGGAAATTCGAGTGGATTTTTGCGTTTTTGGGTGTGCACGTGAAATAGAATTTCAAGAACAAACGAGTCGATTTTGTTTTTCTTGGTGTGCCGAGTTTCCGAAATTGGAAAGCGCATTTGTGCATGTAGGCACATCGAGCCAAGAGAGTAAGGGGGAAAACCGTGAATTCCGGAGTGAAAGTCGTGAAGCGTTGCCGGGCGAGCGAGCGCGCGTGTTTACGTTTAGGTCGAAGAAGACAGCGGGTACTAGAGCGGCGGGGCGAGCGACGCAAGGGGAGGGAAGCCCGAGCGAGTGAGCAAGAGTGTTCTAGGAAGTTGTCTGCGTTCGAGAACAAACAAAAGAAAAAAAAAATGCCGCACCGCAACCAACGCGACGAATTTCCGCATGCCGCGGTTATGAGAATTCTCTTGGAGAATCGTAATTTTCGTCCGATCGGCTATGAAATTCGGAAGTGGACAATTGGACAAACTCTCGATAACTTAGAAATTTGCAAATTAAGCACAGTTAGGGACGAAGTGGTATTGCGAGACCGATTGAAACGATTTTTGATGCTCGAGGATGATCCAAGCAATGAATTAGTGCCGCAATTTGAAAACAACTTTACGCCGCGCGAAGTTCAAAATTAACCCGAAATGACCGATGACGATTCCGAACACGAGTTCGAAGATGCGCAGCGGTAAGGGAAGTATGAGCCACAGGTGACGGAATATTCCGAGAAGCCACTTGATGCGCATGAGGAGCAAGATGCCCTCGAAGAGAAGGGCTTCGGGGGGGGGGGGGGGGGCGCGTCAGCGAGAAGCTGCTGCGCGCTCGCAGCAAATTTTGGTTTTAGCTGATATGCACGCGCCACCGTCGTTGGTAATCGTCACATGCACAACGACTACCTCCGTATACACCAGGCCTTTGACAACATCGATGGTTGGAGGTACCGTCCAACAAATAGAGCGTTTGCGTTGGCAAGTTGCGGGGATGGGTCCGTTGCATGGGGTGAGCTTTTTGCATGATGCGGGGCGGTATGAATTATTTTCAGCCCAGATAGTTCAAGCCGTGCAACTAGCCTCAGCAGCAGCTGCAGAGAAGCGTAGGCCGCGTGCGAGAGTCGGTCGAGCGATTGGAGATAGGTCGAGTAGCGAGGAGAGTTTGAAGTCAAGAAAGAGATTGCGAGAATTACAGTGACCACCCTGTGAAGCCTTGCAAGCGAATGACAGAACGTGTAACAATCAGCATGCGAATCCGCGTCGCGAGAATGGGGATCGCCGAAGAGCTGATGCTGAGAAGAGGGCTTACGATCTTTTCAAACGTTGGAAACTTTCGTTTTCAGGTGAGGACAAGGGCGTCAACCCAGAGGAATTTCTCGATCAGCTGGATGATTGCCAGACAAGCGCACGCGTTAATGATTTAGATTTTCTAAGCGCATTGCTAAGTATTTTCTCGTAGCAAGCAGCGATTTGGTTCCGTACGCGTGAAAATGAACTTACGACGTGGAAAGCGTATAGGCATGCTTTTAAGCGACGATTCATCGTAGAATACGACCACGAAGACTTGCTTGACGACTTGCGCCGTCACACACAGGCAAAGGAGAAAAAGTCGTTACTTATCTTGCCAGTTTGCGATATATAGTATCGCGTTTCCGCAAGCCGCCCTTGTCGCGCACAGTTGTAGAGCTAGCGTACAGGAATTTGAAGCCAGAGTATCGCCGAACAATGCGTGATTGAGTAATCGACTCGTTAGACGACATAGAAAATTACGGTCTCAGCTGGGAACGCCAGCTTACCTTAGGTAGTAAGTACACCCCGCCTCCTCCAGCCGAGAAAATGCACGTCAGAGGTGCTGCGTACTCGGGAAACGCCAGCACGAAGCCAAAGGTAGCAGAGGTGGCTGCCAATGACGAGGCCCATGCAGCACCGGTGACGACGAGCGCGTTGGCTGCTGGGAAGAAGAAGGGCAAAGCTCGTAAGCCGAATACGGGTCAAACAGCGCCCGTGACATCAGCTGTCGTAGTCGCCCAGCCACAGCAGGCTGCTCCGGAGCCGATGCCCACTTACGCAGCTGTAGCCCAAGTGAGAGGACCATTTCCCGCGTTTAATCAGCGTAACGCGCAAGTGGCATCCCCCGCGAAGCTGATCGCGAGGAACGTAGTATCGGGGCAGGGAACGGGGGGAAACGCTAACTTCACCTCGCGTTTTTTATGCCGCGGAGTAGGTCACCGATCAGCTAATTGTCCGCAGTGACAATGCTACGAATGCCGAGGCAAGGGTCACAACGCGAGAAATTGCGAACGGAATAAGAAGCGAAACTCGCAGCCACAGCATCCCAAGCGCTGGGAGTAGCATGTCAGGTATGCGATATACCTGGATACGTGTATAAAAACTGCCGAACTTGCGCCCGATCAAGAGCGGCAAACGCGGCAGCAAGGGACCAGGAGTGAAAACTCTCGCGTCCCCCGTGAAGCGCAGAGCAGATTGCCCCAGGGAGGGTGAACGATTGAACGAGGGAGAAGCGATAACGCCGTTCAAGCTGTTAGAGCCGTGGCCGCTAGTTTTTGATAATAAAGAAGAGAAGCGAGCGTTTGAAAATCTAACAGGCTTTCGATTGGGTTTAGAGATTCTAGATCCGAATCGTGAAGAGCCACGCAAAAAGCCGGGTTTTTATACGAATACTGAGTTTTCGTGTCAGCAGCACGTGGAAGTTAGTATCGATAAGAGGGGGAGAGATAGAAAACCGGGGTTTTTCATTTTCGAGCGTACCGATACCTCAACCTCGAAGCGCGCAGTGGGTAGTGCCGTCAAGGGGGGGGGGGGATTGTAGAAAAGCGGTAAGAAAGAACGAGGTAAGATCGAGTCAGGGGTCGTTGCCAATCACTGAGGAAAGCCGCGGAACAATTTCGAAGTAATTGCCGCAGCGAGAAGAGATCGACAATAGAGTCGCGAACGAGAAAGAATATAAAGAGGGGACCACCCTAGAAAATAGAAAATTTTTATTGATAGACTTGAGTGGGACTCGTTATAAAGCGTCACTAGACACGGGAGCGATGATTTCGTTGATAGGCCCAGAGATCGCCGAGAAGTTCAAAGATAGGCTAAAGAGTTGCCACTCGCCTATTAAGAACGTGAACAGTGGAGTAACAAGAGTCCTCGGAGTGTTGCACGTTGCAATGAGAAACAGTAGCGTTTAATCGAGAAAACGGTGAGCGAAGCATAAGCCACAAAACAGCGCCAGGCCGAACGTCGCTAACTCAGCATGTTATCAAAGTTACGAGCGATACTCCAATTAGGCCCAGGTTGCGCCGTGTGTCGCCAAAGCTAATGATACATCGATCGTGATTCCGAGATCAAATTGCCTTTGGTGAAGTTGCTGCGACAGAGCGCCGAGTGGAAATGGGGCAAAGAGTAACGAGAGGCATTTAATAAATTAAAGCGTGCGTGGACAACTCCGCCAGTGCTTGCGCGGCCTGATTATGCCAAGTCTTTCAAAGTGCAAACAAAAGCGAGTAATTATGCGATTGCTGCCGTATTAAAGCCAGAGAGCGAGGATGGTGAGCATCCGATCGTGTACGTGAACCGAGTCTTAATCGCGCCAGAGCGAAACTATTCAAAGACCGAGAAAGAGTGCCTTGCCGTGATATAGGCAATCAAGAAATTGCGCCCATACCTCGAGGGGTATAATTTCACTGTGATAACCGATCAGCTTACTAGATTAGCGAGATGGGTATTCGAAATGCAGCAGTGCCATTTTGACATAGTACATCGTAAAGGTGCTATGCACCACGTGCCTGATGCGTTATCGCGCCTGCATGAAGACGAGAGTGAAGTCGTCGAAGCGTTCGAAGAGATACAAGACAAGTGGTATCTCCGCATGTTAAGAGCCGTACCTGAGCGACCTTCTCAATATCGAGATTAGGAGTCCGGCTCAGCGGGGTTATGTTTGGAGGTTTAGCTCCTATCGCCACGGACCACAGCATCGGCTCTTCGCCGCGCACGTGCTATAATTGCTGGCGCCCAGGACAGTGGCACCGGGCCTGCCAAGTGCCTCGCAAAAGACCTTTCTGCAGCAACTGCGGGCGGAGCAGAGTAGACGTCTTGACTTTTCCCCGCTGCGGGCAGGTTCATAGAAGGTGGCTAGCCGGCCGTCTCGACGGGCCCAACGTCGTTCTTCCGCCAGGTCGTGTTTCGGATCTTTAGGTTGAGCCTGCCAGTGCTCGAGACTGGCCAGAGGAGCCACGGAACGCATATGTGCCGCCCCGAAGATTTGAACGTGTTCAAGACTGGCCAGTGGACCAACATGATGCCGTTCGACAGCACCGAGAGCCTGCACAAGCGCCGATGGCAGCTCCGCGTCCAGGCATCTTGCCAGCCCGCCCTGTTGAGCCGCCGTTACCACCAGCACCTGGAGTCGGACCAGCCCCACAACTGGGCCACGTTTTGGAGCTCGTACGAGATCTCACCCTACGAGTACGCGAGCGCATGTTGGAGAGAATGCTGCAGCGACAAGGTCCAGGCTCTTAACGAGAATTAATCCGAGTCCTGGAGAACACGATGGGAATGCGACCAGACCTCAGAGAACAACTGGTGGAGCTCGCGTTGGCCGGAGGTCACATAGGATAAGTCATGGATTATGTATTGTAGTTTTAAGTTTAAATATTGTAATTTAGTTGTAAGGATTTTGTATTTAGTTAGTAAGTCGATACGAAGCCGAAGCCAAAGAATAAAAAATTAAGTGAGTTATAGCGTATCAATGATTAAAGACTCGAGATCGCCAAAAAAAATAGCGCGTATTAAAATTCAAATCCTAAGAAGAAGCAATAAAAAATCTTTGTATGGACGTTTTTTTGTGTATTCTTATTGTCAATAGTATGTAAGGTTTCGCTAGTAGTATCCCAAGCGCGCTAAAGTGAATTAAAAGACGTGAAGCTCCAATCAAGGTGCCAAATCAGAGCCTCATTGTCTTATCAGAATAAATTCTTGAAATAAGATTTTCTTTATATTTTGTTCCTTTGTATTCCGATTGGATTTGCGATTATAATAATAAAAAAAGAAAAAGAAGGAGACTTTCGATTAATCGTTTATATTCTATCATGGGTGTACGCGGGGAGTCTCTCTAGGGGGGGGGGGATTGTAATGGGGAAAATCGTTTTTCTTTTTGTAGCCAGATGTGCGAGTGCGTTTGAATGAAGCGCCTGCGAGCGCCGAGGAATGTTGGTGTATGTGTGCGTGTGGTATGAGTGAGAGCGCTTGCAAGCGCGAGAGAGAGTCTTATAAAGAGACCACCAGGGTTGCATAACATGGATTTCGATCAAATTTGGTACGGTAGCTTGTTATCATACCAAATGAGAAACCCTGAAGTTTTAGACTCTAACGCTGCCTTGTTTTTTAGATACACACCCTCAAAGTTATAAAATTAAGCATTATTTTTAATAAATAATGCATTATTTTGTGGTTCAGCAGTTGCCGGAGGGTCTCAAAACATCACAGAAGTACTTAAAAGTGTTTATCACATAAATACACGTTGAAAAAAATTGTTTTCCAGGCTTACCCATCAATTTCAATGACAATTTCCTACATATACATGTACAAATACATTGAAATAAATAATAAATTTAATAATACTCATGTTTTATTTGAAACAATTGATTAGATCAACATTTTGAGATGCGTATCATCTCATTATATCAAAGATGATCAATAAGTAAGTGAAATTTGTACTCACAAATAGACAAATATAGCTATTATTGGTTAAGCGCACCAAATTTTATAATAATAATAGTAATAAGAAAGGATATTCTGTATTCTGGTGCGCTAAAACCAATAATAGTTGTTTTTACCCATTTGTTAGTACAAATTTCACTTACCTATTGATCATCTTTGGTATAATGAGATGATACGCATCTCAAAATGTTGATCTAATCAATTGTATCAAATAAGACATGAGTATTATTAAATTTATTCTTTATTTCATTGTATTTATATATGTATATGTAGGAAATTGTCATTAAAATTGATGGGTTAGGCCTGGAAAACAATTTTTTTCAACATGTACTCATGTGATAAACACTTTAAAGTACTTCTGTGATGTTTTGAGACCCTCCGGCAACTGCTGAACCACAACAATAATGCATTATTTATTAAAAATAATGCTTAATTTTATAACTTTGAGGATGATAATAAGCCACCGTACCAAATTTGATCAAAATCCATGTTACGCAACCCTGGTGGTCTTCTTGTTAGCCGTACCATGACCGAGCGTGTGGATCGTAGGTATATAGATTGCTAATAAGCGCCGCGTCCTCGTGCATCCGTTTTTTTGCATTTGTGATACTCTTTAATAAACGTGTCTTATTGGACTTTGTGTTTCTTATTCGCGAACTTATTTCCCCGTTGCGTAGAGCGAAAGTATCGGACTTTAACGTTGCACTGGAAGAGCCTGACATAGAACCCCTGGCAAGCGCAACGTTACAATTAATTATCATATTATAATTTTTAAATTGCATTACATTTTTATTAGAATCAACTCTAAAAATCTTCTTCAAAATCGGAAAAATTAACATTGATTAAAACTTCTCTTGAACTGTCTGTAATTTGATTTCTCCGGCAATGAACTTAGCATGACACTTTTCGCGGGCTCAGAAATTTATTGGGGCAAAACTTCATCATTGGACTCGCCTGAACTTTTTTTGAAGGTTGTAAAGTACAGGTTAACCAAGATAACCTGATAACGTTGCAATGACATGATGTATTTGCATTTCTCACGTATTTGTGCATTCATATCGATGCGCTAAATATGAGCTTTTATGTTTTTCTACAAGCTGAATCGTGCAGTAAATGATTACTTTGCTTACTAAAACGAGTGCGCAAAGTACGAACTTTGTGCACCTAGTTTAAAAATAGTACATTACGATATAAGTGCGCAAAGTAGGGAGGGGGGACGGTCGGTGGCGAAGTTTAAAAATACTGTTAAAGTAGTCCCTATAGCCCTGACGTCATCAATTTAATGAGACCAACACAAAGTCATCAATTTGATGAGACCAACACAAAAAGCACCACACCTTATCTGTCTACTGACTTTGGCGTAGTAGTATATTCTACCATTATCAATTAAAGACTTTTAATGGTCAATGTTTAACTTAAAAATGATTCATACATAGATGATCTTGATAAATCTGGTGATTTTCTCAATTCATTTTAAGACGGCTTTGAATTTGCAACGTTGATAAAAGGTGATTTTAGTGGTAGGAGAATTGACCTTAACGAAGCTTTAACTCTCTCCCTTTTTTATTCTTGGCGTTAATCACTTGAAAAACTGAATAGGCAAGAAAGAATCATTATAGATCTTACAAATTCAAGGCTTACTTTTTCCGGATCATCTGTCATCTGGACTAATCTTACTGGTCTGTCTACTTTGTCTGACATTGTTGAATACGCTTATAAAAAGATAAAAATGAGAATGTAAAATAAAAAAAAGGAAAAAATTCCGTACTTTTTATTGTACAGCCTCATTTTTAACGTTTCACAAGCGTGTTTGGTCTTGAAATACTCGTGACAACTGTAGCAACGTGCGTACGAAGCCGTTTTTTGCAATTATGCCTCCGTTTCTTTTTAAATAATAAAAATATTTATGCTGGTAAGATAAATCTACATCGGTATGCTTTCCAGATTGGCACCCTCTTAAACCTACCAGTAATCTGGGTTGAATTTTTATTTATTTTACTGAATATAATTAATTCCGGTGTAGTGCCTTCAAACTGGTACAACTCCGAAATCTTTCTTCTGTATAAAGAATGTCCTAAAGACAATCCAATTAACTCAAGAGAAATTGCCCTGCTTAACGCGTTACCAAAATTTTTGTAAGCTTTATTAGCTAACAGAATGGCTTCTTGGTGCAAATCGAATAATATTCTATCGGAGTATCAATCATGTTTTATTCGGAAAATATCGTTCGGAAAATATTTTTGTTTTACAAGCGAGAATTCCTTCTAGCCTCTTTATCTCTTAGGGCAATTTTGTGGTAGCTTTTATCGATGTTAAACGAACTTTTGGCTAAGTTTCTTATAATATATTTTAGAAAGCTCTATATAAAGCTGGTTTTAGCTGTAAAATCATAAGAGCTTTTTATTCAATTCACAACATCGCTTTAATGAGTTAGATCGTTTAATTCAATCAAAATCTGTATAATAGAGTTGACTGAAGGCGTATTTCAAGGAGAGACTCTTTAAGTCCTTTGTTATTTGCTATTCTTTAGCATGAGATTTTGAATTTTTTTAAAAGCGAGGGCTTGAGACTTGAGGTTGGCTTGACTCGACTTGAAAAAACCATGTTATCTAGTGCATTACGATTTTGGTCTAATGTTTTAAATATAAACTCCGTGAGATATCCATGCACAATGCTTGATGATCTTAAGATTTTAAACTTTATATATCACAACAATCACAAGTTAAATTGATTTTGTCAACTCCAATTAATTATTATCTAAACATTAAAACAATATCTGCCACACCTTTAAGATATAAAATTGATTATTAAAGCCGTCCCTAACGCTTCTGATGTTTTGTCCTTTATGAGTTTCTAAGAGTCAAAAAACATGCCCTAGCCTCAACATACTGTTTATCATACAAGGGCATCACCGACTTCAACTCATT
>JAPYYQ010002759.1:0-15884 GCA_030522585.1 Anagyrus pseudococci
AGCCACTACTTATGTATTTTGTTTTGCCACGGCTATACAGCACAGTCCAGTGCTTAGTCGAAATAAATAAATTCATTCATTCATTCATTCATTCTCTCTCTCTTCGCCTCCAACGACCACGCGTCGACATTTCTTCCTCCTTCGAAGGGCCGAAATTTCGAGTCGATAACACACGCGCGTGCGGGGTCAATAAGTAAAGAATTGCGAAAGTTTAAACCGCCGATGGCTAATCGCCGTACGGTATATTGGCCAATCATGCTAATAACTCTAAAGTTAATCTCGATAGCCCGAGTTTTCCGCTCCTTCTCGAAAGTCCATTTCCACCCTCCGTCTATCCCGTCGACATCTATATTATTGGGATACATCGAGAGACTAGAATCATACTCTCACGTGGATTTCCGCCAAAGGACGACAAAAGGACAAGCTCACCGTGATTAGCTTGTGTGATAGATGTATACGTATATAACGCGTGGTGAACTTATCGTCGAGAAAGCGCCCACATCTACCTGCGGCATCTGCATAATTGGCAACCTCCCCTCCGCACTCGATATCCGGCCACGACACGCGGATATATCTTATCTGCTGATATGGGCGTCGGCTTATACGCCCAATCGCATCGGTGTGTCGTGAGAGAGAGAGAGAGAAAGAGCTGCTGCACTCCAGGAGTATGCAGGCGCGAAAACTCTTGCGGACACGTGGGCGCTCGAGATATTGCGTTATATACACGTGCCTTATTTCTTTTTATCTTCGTCACCGAGAGAAATGAAGGTGGAGGGGGGTTTATTAGTTGGATTCGGAGAATCGGGGCTTTTTATTTATGGAACGCCCGGCGCGAACTGGATTGTTGGAAAATGTGGGTAATTCAGAGGCTGGGAGCTATTATAAATGCAATCATTCTCTTTTTCTTTTCGCTCTGCTCTGCGCTCTGCATGGGCTTTGACAAGCTTGGCCTGGATAAAGGGGAAATTTAATGGAGCGTGAAAAATATTTTGCCAATGTTAATGGTTGTAAGCCAGAGATAACAGGCTGATTTTTCAAATCAATCAGATACGCGAGATGATGAAAATTATAGACTCGGAGCGCGATCGAGATTTAGCCGTACGAGGGGGAAAATTTTAATACGCGTTATACGGGCATAATACGCATAGATGCGATCAATTTTACCAACACATTATGTTAATTATGAAGCGATTAAAAAAAATATCTTCAATTTTCGCGTGTTGCAGCAACGGCCGATGTATCAACAAGGCGGACAAGTGCAACGGCATAGACGACTGCGGCGACGGAAGCGACGAGCAGCATTGCCGAGAACGATTGTAGTGGGAGAAAGCTAGTTATGGGCGACGAGGAGCTAAGTCCAAGTGAACCGTGTGCGCGTCAACTCCACGTCTGCGAACTCATCGACGTGCGGCCGTTTCACGAACACTATTTTTTACTTGTTGCATAAGATATTATATTATATATATATATGAGAAATAAATAACGACGCTGAGCGCGAATTTGTACTATAGATAGAAAAAAAAATAATCGAGTGCGTACGCGAGTGAAAGAGTGAGAGAAAGTGACGAAGCCGCGAAGTCGATGAAAAGCGGCTTGTAGAATATTTGCGTCAACGAAATACAATTGCAGTATTCTGAATGAATGATACGAGAGAGTCGTAAGTAATATGTGCGCATTGTAATTGTGTTGGTGAGAAGACTAGATGAAAAATTATGTTATATATTATCGATATTATTTGCAAGAAACAAAAAAAATATATATATTATTACTGGAAACACGGAGAAAGACGAAGTGAGTGTGATTATTTTCCTCAATGCTATTTAATTCAACTTGTTTTTATAGTGAATTTCTTTTTATTAATTCATATAGAATGATTATACATAGCTAATTCACGTGTTACATGGTCTCGTTTGTTTTTTTTTCATTTGTGTAATAAATGATCTTGTACATAGAATAGTATAGATAAATACTATAAAATATTGAAAGTAAAATGACAAAGCAATTGTATATATTATTATACCATGGACATTTTTTCCTTTTTTAATAAGCGAAAGAAAAGAAAAAAAAGATAAAAGAAACGTTGGTAAAATATCATAGTCATCAGTTTCAGATATGTACATCAATATAATGGATTTCTGTGATATACACGTCATTATCGTAATATCGCGTACTGCTTCACAGACAGCATTCGCCAGATTCGCAATTTTTCAGGGCTGGAATATCGTCTATAATTTTAATTTAAATTAATAATATGATTGCAATATTATCGTCTAATTTCTAAGTGCTATTATACAATCAAGTGCAATTTTTACACATACTTTATGTAATCTATTTTTTTCTGTAGGTATGTCCGAGCGACTTTTTGAAGCTCGCTGCTAAAAATTAAATAAACTTTCATTATCAAAATAAGGTACATTGTTAATTATTGTTCATACGTGTTAAGTCGAGCTGCGGTATATCACAAAATATATTTATGCATCATTTAAATTTGACATTTCTTCTTCTCTTGTATAAATAGTCACATGGAAAATAAAAATTCTGCTTTAATTAAGCAGTTTTGTTCTTTCTTCCAGCCCCGAATAACTAATTCTTCGGCGATTTTCATTTCTTAATTAATAAGAAATTAATTACATTACAATAATTACATTTTAACTATCGCATATTTAAATTTTAATGATAAAAACTCTTTGTCACTTTTACAAAAATTCATCGGGCTCTCGTGGCGCGTCAAGATCTCGGTAATGAATGACTGGCCTGAACTCGGGGCCGCCGCTGTAAATTTTTCAAACACAAGACAAACAAAAAGATTAGTTATATAAAAATATAAAATATTATCAATTTCCGTTGCAAGACCAACTGGACAAGATATACTATTTCAAAAAACTATGTAAATACTAGTGGATGAGGGATCAAAAAATAATAAAAAAATAAACTTTATTAAATAAAAAATTTTATTTGTTGATCCTAAATATTTTATTAGAATTTACCGTTTACTTATTTACAAGAAAGTTATCTTTCTATTCAATTTAAATAATAGTCTATAAATGCATGAAATATCTTTGCTGTGAAATTTTTACAATATAAGTACATAAATCTAATATTATAATATATAATAAAGGTTTTTTTGTGTCAAAATCGTATTTTAGAAGATTAAAGTGCTGATTATGTAAAACTTTTTGATCAATATGGTTATATTCTTAGTTGCAGATTCTAAGAGAATCAGTTAAGATATTTTGCTTTTATAAAAAGCTTAAATTTTCATGTTACATAACTCAAGATAGAAATATCTTAGCAAACTGTCAATATTTTTTAAACTGAATAATAAATTTTTTTTAAAACAAATCAACATCCAGCTGGTCCAGGTCATTATAACTAATAATTGGTCTTGACGTTGAATCCGGAGCAGCCCTGGAAATACACCAGTCATTGTTTTTGTATAATATTTTAATTTTAACAAAAGACTAAGGCGTGTTCTAATTTTGAAATGATAACTAGAGCTCCTCTGAATATTACGTCAGTCACAAACACGAGCGATTTCTCCTTTAAATTTACAATAGGTGTCTTGAAGAAGTTTTTAAAAATGTAAAACATTATAATCAAATCAAATAAAGTATTTCCACTAGAATTTACAACATCCGATTACTTAATTAAAGGCAAAAACAACTCATTTTAAAAAAGCGCGGATTTGTTAAGGTATGCTTCACAAATTAATAAAAATTAAAAAAAAAGATAATTTATATTGAAAATAAAATAAAAACATGCAAATACTTTTGTTTGAAATAATCTTACCGTCCTCTGTTAAATCCGCCTCGGTTGGACCTTGGAACTCCGAATCCGGTGCCAAATCCGGGACCGTAGCCACCGAAACCACCGCGATTGCCGCCAAAATTACCACCATAATTGCCTGCGAATCTACTTGCAGGCCGAGAGCTTAAATAAACGTAAAGACGAACGATATTTTTTATTCTGGGTCAGGGACCGAAATTGTTCAGAAGTGATCTATGAATCAACGGTGCAAATATCAATGTTTCATGGTGCAATGTAGAAGTGCAAGTGTTACCGGGATACCCAATAAATATAATACTTTATTGAAAAAAATGTGCTTTTTTAAAAGCCTTACTTAGTACAATTTAGTAAATAAAGTTAATTTTACACAGACCTCTAAACTTACATTAAAAATAATAGCAAAAGTAATTATCATTAACACAGCAAAATAATTATCGTGCAATAAAATAAAAACAATCTAAAATTAATAAAATAAAATAAAAAAGCTAGACTATTCAGATAAGCGGTACGTGATCATTCTGATACACGCTTTCAGTCCCTGCAATAATAGCAACTAATTGTTTACACATCTAAGCATACAAATAATCCATTAAAAATTTATCTCCATATTTGCATGTAATAAATTAACCAATTATATAACAAACATTCATTCGTACAATCGTAAATATTTGTAAAGCATTGTCGTTGCAAACATACCCTCCAGCATTGTAAGACGAGTAACCCTCTCTTGCTGTTTCCCTTGCAGGAGCTTTGTTGCCTGGATGTTCGGGTAACATAGGCCTCTTCGGGTCTCGCAGATAATTGTTGAAGTATTCAGCCTCGGCTTTAACCTCTGCGACCTTTTCAGCGTGCTTATTGAAGATGTGCTTACGAATAAAGTCCGGTCCTTTAAACTTTTTACCACTGAGTGGACAGAGCCATTTATCCCTTGCCAGTTCTTGCGTGTTTGCCTGGACGAACTTTTCAACTTCGCTGCAGGGTATAGAAGAAAATATATACTTTATTTTCTTATTAAACGAAAAATAAATTTTTTAAAAAAATAAAGTTTTTCTTACGTTTCCGCATTTTTAGCGCCCAATTTATCGAATTCAGAGGAAGTAACTGTGGCAACAGGTGCAAGGAAAGCCGCCATCTTACTTTCAAAATTCTTGCAATACTCCATAATTTCATTACTGGATACTTTGTTGGCTGGAGGTCCGCCTCTAACATGCATGATTCCACACCGATTTGGCATCTCGTCTTCATTTGGATATTCACAATGATTGTAGTAGTCAACTGAATGTACTATCCTTAGATATAATATCAATTTATCTAAAACCTGTTAAAGAAGAACAAAAGTAAGTATAATATAAAATACTTAGAATTATAAATTAGGTAGTGAGGAATTACTGCTTACATGCATTAGTGCAGGGTCTTTTTCTATTTTTTCCTCCCCTTCTCCAGATAACTGTCCTTCTTCATGATCTCCTGACACACCAAGCAATTCTTCCTCTTCTGCAGAGGCTTCTTCAATAAGATAATCAGTTATATTTTTTAAAACTGGATTTTTCGAAGACAATCCAAAAGCCTAAAAAAAATTTCAATTGATTTTTAAACAACCTATTAGAAATTTTAAAGCTATCAAAGAAAATAATTTAATAATTACAGCTTGTTCAATTTCAGTTTGGGTTTGTTCCTTCTTAGGTTCTTCTTCTTTTGCGCAATCTTTTTTATCTTCAACCCAAAGACCAGCACGATTATCAAGATTATGCACTATTTTTGCACTTAACTTGATATCATTTCTTACAACTTGCTTATGACAAGTTAAGCCATTTACACTACGAATGCGTCGAGACAAGTCACGATTAACAATTGCTCCTAATTCACAATCTCTCAGCTAAAAAAATAAGTAGAAATTTAATATAGTTTCAAACAAATACAAAGAAGTCATACACGTGCAAAAAATGATTCTCAGCTCGTGTGAGTTGTCACCCTCGCTTTGCTCGGGCGACAAACCTCACACTCGTCGCGAATCATTTTTTACGCACTTGTATCGAAATGTACTATAATACTTACTCTTATGTTGTTTAAACTCCAACAAATTTCTTTAATGTTAACAGCACGTTCAAAAGAGACCCAACCACGACGGAACCACCTTCTTTCTGGCTGAGGATCAGCAATAGCTACTCTCAAAAAACCGGGATAACGTTTGCACATCTAAAATAATATATTTTATTAATCAAAATAAAATAAAACTATAATCATTTTAACTTTTAGAAACAAAATAATTACAGCTTCAACTTCGGCTTTTGTGATTGTAGGCGCTAGATTTCTGAGGAAAATGCTGCTTGTCTTGTGCAATGCACGAGGCTCCTTTTCGTTTGCTAAATCTATAACAGACTCATCACCTTTCTTTTTCGATTTTTCAGGCTCAGGTTCCGGTGAACTCTCCTTTGCTTTATCCTCAGACTCTTTTTCCTCAACAGACTTATCAGCTGCCTCTTCATTATCTTCCTTGGGTGCTTCTTTGTTAGTTGAAGTTGCTGCAATTTAAAATTAGGATATCAGAATTTAAGTAAACATTTTATAAATTTATGACCGATATTTGAATATGAAAACTTACGAGGTGGTCCAGGTGGTGTAGAAGGTTTGGTGCTATCAGCACTATCGGAAGAGCTACTACTGCTACTACTGCTGCTGCTACTGTTACTGGTGGTACGTTTACGTTTCTTTGAGCTAGGTTCCTCTGGTTTCTCAGTCTCATCATGCTCACTTTCTTTTTCTTCCTTTTCTTCTTCTTCCTTCTTTTCCTCTTCAGTATCCATTTTTTCTTCAACCTCTTTTGGAGATTCCTTTTCAGTATCTTCCTTCTCAGGTTCTTTCATTTCTACATCACCATTTTGTTTCTCTTCTTCAGGAGGCTCAGTCTTTTCTTCGCTTTGTTTTTCATTTTCTTCTACTTTCTCAACTTTTACTTTCACTACAAGAAAACAGATTATCAAAAATTGTACAGTACTTGTAGTATTATAATTTTTGCTTGATTATACTAACCAGTCTCTTTTTGTTCTTTAGCTTCCTCTTTTTTAACTACAATCTCTTTTGCACTTTCCTTGGCAGGTTGACTAGGTGCAGGCTTGACATCCAATATTTTGAGATCTTCTTCAGTACCACCTTCTAGCTTGATTACTACAGAGTCCAGTAATCGTAAAAGTGCATCGGTCTGATCAGCGTCGACTGAAACCTTTTCTACTTCGTTCTTGTCAAGCATTTCCAAGAATACTTCAACTCGTTTCTGCAATTTTTACAAAATTTTTTAAGTAAGTAACTGATTATTTTAAAAGAATCATTTAATACTTACTTTTAATGCAGCAAATTGTTCATCTTTTCTTTTCACAGATTCTTCTGGGTGATACTTGATTTTAAACCTGACAAAAACAAATTAATTATTACTCATGTGAATTTTAAGATTATAAACAGATAAAAATTAAGAAGAGCATTAATTCTGTCATCTAAAGTATTGAAGGCTATTGAAAAATTTGTCCGCATAAATTTTAATCAAAATATATCTACAATATAATTTCTATAATTCTTTCTTGCACACTTCAAGTATAGCTGTAAACTTATCATTCTTGTTTTATAAATATCTAAATTAAATAAAAAAGAATCAAGAATTAATATTGTAAAATTTCATATTATATATGTTAAATGTATACTCCAAAAACAAAAAATTATAAAAAATAAAATGTGTAAAAATCAAAATGAAATATTTCAACAATGTACATAAAATTGCTTTTAAACTAGTTTACAATAAAAATTAAAATAAATAAATTTTGAAATAAATTAAATTTGATGAATTACATTGCTGTATTTTAAACACTTTTAATTGAATTAAAACATAGTTAATGAAGAAAAATGTAAAGCCTATTCTTACTTTTTAAAATGAATAATATATGTATATTACTGTCAATATAAGGTCAATATGATCCATTGTTTCATGGATCCTCACCTGTGTCACCTTTGTACATTCATCATAGCTCGATGATGTTTATATACATTTTTTTTAAAAAAGTATATATTTATGATCATCAACAAAATAGTTCAACGCGATTTAAAGTTTTCCCTAATTGTGTGCGGGTTAAGAACGCGACCTAATGCCCGGGCGTCTACTGGGCCTTGCGCGCCCATGACGCCAAATTGTTCCATTTTATGTTTTTTTACAAGCAATTGTGATTCAGACGGCAACGAGAGCTAAGCTAAGATCGGTATTATAAATTTTTGTCGCAATATTTTCAATAACATGCGTATCTTTGTCTTCAACGACGCGTGCGTTGCTTTCGCTCGCTAGCACAAATAATTGATTTATTCGTGCGCGGTTTTTTAATTGGAGCGAAGACCCGTGCGATGGCTGTTTGCTGTAGGAATAGACAGACATTCTGTTCACAATTTTTGTTAAATTATCACCTGTTTTTTTTTTAATTTTTCTTTTCACTTCAACTTTATGGACTTATAAATAATTTTAAGAGTAATCAACATTATTAATCCTATACGTGCACGACGATTTTTCTTTATGAAATTCACCACGAGCACTTTTAAGTATTTATTACTTCCTCTGTGTTTATTAATATTTAAAGATCAATAATATTTCTGACTTAAATGTATTGATTACATACATTTTTGCATATTTTTCAATTATTACTACTAATAAATTATAAATTAAAATTTTAATATTGAAAATATAATACTAGCATTCAATACATTACTATTCAACTAATGGAAGCAAATTTTAAGGTAATAAAATTTTTTAAACAGAAGCTTTATAAACATGTGTTTGCAAAAAATTCAAATTAACAGACACTGAGGAAAACTTGAATTTGCACGAGAGTCATGCATGGTATGTCGTATTAAAAATTATAAAGAATTTTATATAAAGTGAAGACGATATATAGGTTAAATAACTAGTCTGGAAAAAATGCTTACCATTCCTCATCTTTATGAGCTATAAAGAATTCATTCAGTTGCTGTCTTCTGAACTCTAACTTATACTCGTTGTATCGCTTTATAGCTTCTTCATCTGTGATTGAATCTTCTTGTGTAGCTAGGAAAGCCTTGAAAGTCATCATTGGGGGTTGAGTTTCAACATTGGAGTTACTAAAGTTACCAGCAACTTCTCGACTGAAAATAATGTACACAAACGTTGTTTAAGATTACAATCTATTGTATTATGAAACTATTCAACTACCATTGTTAAATAACTCGAAAAATTTAGATGTATTTATACCTCATACGAGCTAAGAGTTTTGGAGTCAGACGACTCCTTTTAATAGGCCTACGACAATTCATGTTTCCCCTTGCTCCGTACATTAACTATTAAACTACTTTTCTACAATAACATATTTATCTCAAATCGCGAGTCCAATCCGCTAGTCCGAACGTAAAAATTTGCAAAACAAAATCGCATCGCAAAAGCAGCTTGTTAAAAAACAAAAGAAGTGTAAACAGAAGTACAACTTACTTGCTGCTGTTGTTGCTGTGGTTACTGTAGTGGTGATTGGCATGATGATTACTGGGTGGGTAGTGATCAGGTCCCCAAGGTGCTGCAGCTGAACCGCGACCACCGCCACCACCACGACCACCGGGCTCACCCTCGTAATAATCATATGCATGACCTCGAGGTGGCCGGTCATCCCATTCTCCGCGCATACGCTTCATTGGAGGCGCCATATCCTGTGATCGCGCTGGACTGTAACGCTCACGACCACCGCCTCCTCGATAATCTCGATAATCTGGCCTAGCTCGAGGTCTGCCAAATAATGATTAAATTTTACCAATTATAAAAGTATTGAAATTTCAAAATTTTACAAACTTTAAATTTTAGTCTCATACATTACAATTTTGATGAAATACTCAGATTTCATGTAAAAGTACTGTAATAATTTAGTATTACCTATCAGGCCAATCATCTCCGCCTCTTCTTCGATCATCTCTACCACGTCCTTCTCTGTAAGATTCTGTTCTTTCACCTCTAAATTTGTCTCTGCGCTTTCGATCGTACTCATCATCGGAATCTGCCATTTCTTATTTATAAAACTACAAAACCTGAAAATTCAAAGAAAATGTTCTTAGTTATGAAAAAAACTATAAATTAAAAAAGCATATATATAAGAAAGATATTCTTGCTAAACAGAACTATGACTATTAGTTTATAATACAACGCATCTGTAATTTGAAGTTTACAATTTAAAAATCAAAAAGTTTCAAGCAAACAAAAAACTTTGTTTATTAACTTTTAGAGTAATTATATTTAGATAATGAAGCAGACTGTCAGCAATAAACATAGACTCCAATAACAATATACATATCTAAACAAAATCCTTAAATCTGCTCCAAAAGTATAAGTACATAAAACCCCATTCTACCATTAGTGACTCATTGAACTCCAAGCATCCCGGCCAATCTTGCTTGCCACAAGTCGCGCAACAATGAAAAACCACGCCTAACCAACTTCCAACGACGTAGTCCTTGAAAAGCGAAAAATCTAGACCGGCAAAGCTTATGAGAAACTCCCAAGAAAGCCGCCCTCGAATTGTAACCCACGCGGATCACTCTGCCTCGAAAAAAGAGCAAGGAAGTGGCAAAGAGGAAGAGCGTCGGCGCAGCCTACTTTGCGCGGGCCACGCGTGTTCCGTTCTCCTCGATCGTCTTTTCATCCCGGTAGAACATGGCTCCCGGTACGTCCGATCAACTCACCTGCCAGGCGACTGGATCAGCTACTTTCCCTCGAAGAAGAGCTTACCGGTGCTCCAAGACTCCAGATCTTCACCGGTGAGGTTGAACGACGAGGAGCGATGTCGGCTTTCGGCAATGGCGAAGCCACTAGCACACACTATACAGCCAGAAGACGCACACACACGCACAAAAATTGAGCGGCAGTGTACCACGTGATCTACACTGCGGCGCTACGTCATCGGCTAGTCTATATACATAATACATACACCACCACGCTTGCGCGTTCCCTACATCCCCCTCCCTCTTCTCACGCCACGCCAACGTCGCACTTTTATACGGAACTATATGCAAAGGCGCGCATTCGAATGTACAGATGCCTCGTAATTGCAAAGTAAATAACGACATGTGCAATATTTGGTATTACACTTGTTGAAAATAAAAAATGTTCAAATCAGAAAAATTTCAAAATTACAGGGTTGTGATAAGAGAAGGTTTTTTTCTTTAGCGATGAACATACTTTATGACCGGACAATGAAGTTGAGTAAATCAAATTATATCGATTTATATAAATAAATTACACATTTATTCACGTAAATAAATAAGATATGTTGCAAAGATAACATAAAAAGACTATTGATCTTAAATCGAATTGTTGATTATATACTCTAAAAAAATCTGTTAATTCGTAATTAATAATAAAAAATGTCAATCATTTAAATTATTTTTATTTTAAATACTATTGCTATTTGCATTTTTGTTTTAAAGCCACGTATTTTTGAAGTCTTTTTTTTTTGCAAATTGTCAGACAAATATCACTACTATCAAGATTATCCGGTTTTTCCATTCATTAGTCATACTGACTAAACAGCCGTCTTCACTGCATTGAAAATGCGATTCTAAAATCTAAATATTAGATAACTTCGAGTAGCGCTAAAAAATTTAAGGTCATAGTTCAGAGAAGAGACTTTCTTGTAAGTAATTAAAGTCTGTGTAAAAATTTGCAACATGATGCTTTCTTCTGTAATAAATTAAAAATTTTCATTTCTATATTTTACCGTTTATTCATTTGTTATTTTCAATTCAATCCCAAAGTAAAAAAAAAAATCTGTTCAAGTCGCAGATAAATAAATAAAAAAATTTTCTTGTAAGTTAGTCGCTGAGTAATCTATTTTTTTTTGTTCTTTCTAAGCTAGCCCGCTTTGTTGAAAAGTGCTATCTCATCGATATCAACATTAATCTCTTCCACGCTGAAATTCAAAATTACAAATAGAACATACAAAATAACATATCCTTGAACTATCCCCAGACTTATTACGAAACGTATTATGAGCATGTCAAGACCAATCCGATCGTTTGATCGTAACGTTATAGTTGAATCGTAAAGAAGCGCAGACGCGCGCGAACCCAACAGTTTTCCAAGAGCCATTGAAAAAAAACCTGCCCCTTCCCTTCCCCCACCAACTTTAACATAGCATCATGACCGATTACTTATTTATAATCGTCTTACAAACATTCGCGTTACTCTATTCCGCCGATTATTTCAGCAAGTCTCGCACAAACGTTTCAATAGCAAAGTTCTCGTTTCTCGGAATCGCGCGTTAATCAAACGCTGATTAATCGACGCCTTATCCCTCATCCTCTTCGCGCTTCATCCGGGGATCGAGGTGGCAATCGTTAGCGGCTGAACAATTACGAGCGCGGGGGGGGGGGCAATCGACAACGACGGCTGTAAACGAAATCGCTTTGCCCCGCGGAGAGGACTAACTTCTGCGTAGGCATTAAATATCCGGCCGGCGCATTCTGTATCCGCGCGCGTCAGCGCCGAGGCGTCGATTAATTGCGATGAGCTTTTATCGCGCCCGAGGCGCGCTCGCAGGACTTAATCATGCGGCTATCGTATCTTCGAAACGATCTGGCTTGTCGATTAAAGACGAGCAACGAAGACGACACGCGAAGGTGGCAGGAGGTATAGGCGCGGGATCAGCGCGATTCTTATCCGACCCTCTCGAGCGAGAGAGCCCGGGACGCGGATGCTTCACGGTGCCGGAGGATTTTTTTTCCTTCCTCCCGGGAACGAGAGAGGGACTGACTCGGCGCAATCTTCTTCATCTCTCCGGCTCTCTCTCTCTTAAGCGCGCCAGCCTCCGGGCATAATCGACGCCAGTATGTTTTTCCAGTGCTGGCGGGGCGGCGGCTATAAAAGCCACCACTTATGCCATTCAATTAACATTCAATCGGCGATTGTTGACCAGCCGAGTTGAGATTTTCCGAAATATACTTGGGCCGCTCGTACTGAGCATCGTACTGCGCGGGATATGCATACTCCTTTCGGGGCCGCTATGGCCCTGATTACGCTCACGTTTCTTGCCGTCCAAGCGTTTCCTTCAGGTGAATGGTTTTTTTCTTCTTCAAGTTCTGTGTTTATGGCGAGACAATAAGTGCTTTTTAGTGGATTGAACAATTTTTAATTGCAAAGCTTTAACGCAAAATTTTTAACATTGGAATAATAGTGCTAATTCTAGTCGTTTTATTTAGAAATATAAAAAAGTGTATTTGTAGACAATTTTGTGCTAAGGATACTTAGTAACATTTATTTTGTTTTAGGTGGATCAATAAATGGGCCAGATATTAATACAGGTATTTAACCCTTAATTAAATACACACTTATTTTAACTGTTTTCTCTCTTTACCGATAAATTGTCAAAGTTTTTTAAAATTTGAGTTTTTATAAATTACATGTTTTTATAAATATTATTTAGTTACTATAAAAAGAAAGTGTGTGAAATTAACATATGAATCTTTTGACTATAGCTGAATTTATTGCCATAGCTGAAGGAACAGGAGTTAGTTTGAATTCTTTACTGGTGAAAAAACGAGACGTCAGCGATCAGACTTCAGATAATCCTAAAGAACAAGCTGATTCTAATAATAACGATAAAGAACCGGCCAGTAACAACAATGAAAAAGCTGAAAACAATACAAATAAACCGATAGATTCGCAAGAACCTACCACAGAATCAAATAAACAATCTCCGAAAACTAATGATGCTGAATCTACAACAGCTCCAATTGTTACTACTGATCCAACAAGTAAAAATGATGATAAAAAGTCTACAGATGAATCAGAAAATAAAGAAAATCAATCTCAAGCTACAACAACTGAGGAAGCCAAAGAAAATAATAGCAAAGAAGAAAAATCGCCTGATACACCGGTGGACCAAGAAGATAATAAGTCAACTACAAGTGCGCCGGATCAGCCAAGTCAACATAAAATAACTACAAGGTCGCCAAAGAATGAAGATCCTGATAGTTCTGACGAAGAAAATTCAGATAAAAATAATAAGTCTAATAAGAAAAATACGACGCCATCAAATAGATCATCGAATAATAAATCTAAGAAAGTTAGAACTACTACGGTATCATCTATAGATGATCAGTCAGAAGAATCTGACGATGATGCTAATTCAGGAGAAAACAATTATACATCAACTACTAAAAAAAGTAGACCTAATAAATCGCAGAATAAATCCCGAAACAAAAACAGATATACAACGACAACTGTGTCTTCAAATGATGCTGAAACGGAATCAGAAAACCCAGAAAATTCTAATGAGGATAATTCTCCTAAAAGTAACAGAAGACCAAATAATAAATCACATGCTCGTAAACCAAAAGGCAAATCTTTTAGAACAACTACAACATTATCTTCAGTAGATGACGAATCAGAAGAAAATCAATCGAATGAAAATACAGACTCTAATGAGCAGGAATCTCCTAAAAATAAAAAACAATCTCCGAATAGGTCTAACAATAGAAATGGCAAAAACAGATCGGGTAATAAATCTCGATACACTACTACTACATCATCAGCTAATGATGAAGATGATTCAGAAGATTCTAGTGAAGACTCTAGGAGTAATAAAAATAATAGTTCACAAAAATCACGAAACAAAAATAACAAAAGTAAAACGACGACAGTCTCTTCTGTAAATGAATCAGGTGAAGATTCAGGCGATGGAAATTCTGAGGAAACTACAAATGAGTTACCTGATAAACAAAATTCTCCTAAAAACAAGTCCCCAAACAAATCAAGAAAACATTCCAAAAATAATGGTCGAAAATATATTACCACTACTACTATATCATCGGTAGACGAGGACGATTCAGAAGATCCCGAGGAAGATAATCCAGATAATAATGCTTCATCTGAAAAAACAGAGGCACCAAAAAATAAAAAAAATCATAACTCTCAATCACAAAAACCAAAAAATAGATCAACAACAGTATCCTCTACAGACGAAACAGAGCAAAGTCCTGATGAAGAGAATCCCGAAGAAGATGAAGAACCTGCTAATAAGAAAACGGCAACGCACCAACCCAGGAATCAAAATAATAAATCAAGTAATAAAAATCGATCAACTACATCGTCTTCAATGGATGATGAATTAGAAAATCAAGAAGGCAATGATACAGATGAGGATGATAATCCACCTAAAATTAATAAAAGAGCTCCGCAAACGAATAATCAAAAACGACCACAAAATAAATCATCTAGAAGTAAAACTACTACACAAGCACCAGAAGACGAGGAGCCAGAAGAACCAAATGAAGAAAATCCTGATGATGCTAATAATGAAGAACCAGAAGAAGAACCTAAGGCTCCGCCAAAAAATAATTCACCTAAAACTACGCGCCGACCAGATAAAAAAAATTCACAAAATAAATCAAGTAGAACTACAACAACTACTGAATCTGCGCAAGAAGAAAATTCTGACCCAGAAGAGCCTAACGAAGATGACCCTGAAGGTTCTGACAATGATGAGCCAACCGAAGATTCACCTCCACCACAAATACAAAGACCGTCAAAAAAATCATCAAATAAACCTTCCAATTCCCAAACGCAGGCTCCTCGTAACAAGTCATCTAATAAACGCCAACAAACAACAGCAGCACCAGAAGAAGAAGATTCTCCGGATAGTGACAATCCTGATGAAAATCCAGATGATGATCCTCAGCCCGAAGAAGAACCGACTCCTCCACGAAGAAAACAAAAACCTACGAAACCATCCAACAAACGCAAATCGACAACTGCAGCACCGGAAGAGGAGGATTCTCCAGACAGTGACAATCCTGATGAAAATCCAGATGACGAACCTGAAGAAAAACCTACTCCACCGCAAAGGAAACAAAAACCTACGAAACCATCCAACAAACGCAAACCGACAACTGCAGCACCGGAAGAGGAAGATTCTCCAGACAGTGATAATCCTGATGAAAATGCAGATGACGATCCGGAACCTGAAGAAAAACCTACTCCACCGCAAAGAAAACAAAAACCTACGAAACCATCCAACAAACGCAAACCGACAACTGCAGCTCCGGAAGAGGAAGAT
>JAPYYQ010002760.1:0-15883 GCA_030522585.1 Anagyrus pseudococci
TTTCCTATAAACCGAGTATGTACCACCGGAACTATACAGTATAGTAATTTTTACAAAAAAATTTTGTAATTTTTATTTATACTTTTTTCTACGTGTACAAGCGCGAGAATAAGTGGGAGTAAGTTTTTCCGACCGAGACCCTGGCATTAGGATGAATATTCATGAGGCTCGAGCCTGGTTCTCTACCATACCCGCCCATCACGTTTTTCGCGCCTCGTTCGAGTCAACCGCGAAGAATACGGCAAAAGTCGAGTCATGAAGATTTCATGCTGTTTCAACCTCTGGCGGATGGATGAATTTTAGAGCGTGTTTCACTGACAAATCCTTTTCTCATTCTCCGCGTCTTTGTCACGTTAGACGCGATATGCCCACCTCGATCTGGTTTCTTTTCTTTTTTTTTTCTTTTTCGTTCGCTGGCTAGCTGGAAATTGAAATCTGCGAGGGCTTTTTCTGTGTCAAAGCATTCGCCGAGTGGAAAACTTAATTAAGTGAAATCGATTACAAGCCCGCGCGGCGCATTCTATTTTCGGGAAATCTAATCGAAGCGTTAAATGAAGAATCTCGCGTCCCCTTCTCGCGACTTCGTTAAAGCTCTTTTCGCGGCTGCTGCTGCAGCTTCTTTCCCGGCGAATAAACGAATTTGCATGTAAATTACCGGGCACACAGGCGGCTTTTCCAACATTCGCGCAAAGCCCCGTGACCTACTTATCCTGAGTTTTATGTAACTCTGGCTAGGCGTGGAAGGGATGGAAGGGAGGTGTGAATTTTGCGTCGAGATTTCGAGTTGTATATGCCCTAATTTAAATGAATCAATCGACTCTACGTGCCTCGGTACGTACATATGCATGTCTATGAAATGATGAACAATTCTAAATTTCGAGCTTAAATTGTCAAAACTTGATCGATATTCATTTATAATAATTAAAACATCGATAAAAACTCGACGTAAACCAAGCTGGAGTTCTCCTTATACCTCTCACATTCGTATGTCGTTGAGCTTGAGCCGCCCGGCAAGCCATTGCCGAATAAGCTTTCAAATATTTGCATCGGAGGAAGTCTCCCTCAGAAACGAGCCTTATATAAATCTCACTTTCTCGCGAGAGAGCCAGCTGCCCTCGCAAAGGAGTTCTCAGGCATCGAGGCCCACCTGCGGAATCTCAATGCGCACCAGAGGGATATGTGTGGAAGCCATCCCGCTATCGAGGCCGAAATTTAAAAATCAACGCGCGACCAATCTATCCGCTACAGCGGCCGAGAGAGATGAGCTCACGTACGAGACGATCGTACATTTTCTCTCTGCAGTCAAATATTTCCGACGAGGCCGACTACTTTTCGAGAGTAAATTATTCACGCTGCCAATGGGCAAACATAGAGCCTGGTAATATTTTATTCGATCGGACGAGCTTTAACCTAGATCTCGTGTAGTATTAATTACGCGGATTAATTGTATATGTACGCGCCGGGAAGAGAAGACAATTGAAGCGTAATGCCTATACGTAGGTTACGTAAATCATTAGGGAAAGAGAGAAGTTTTAATCAGGGTATTTGTCGAGCGAGAAGCTCCGCCTACACCGACGCGCAATCAAGTTTAAAATTAATAATTCCACTCGCATTCGGATTAAAATGTTCCGTTTAGTATAGAAAACGATTCAACGTATTATCCCCGAGTCAAATCAACGTATCGTTAACGTATTTGAATCGAATGAAAGTGTAAACACCGACGTGTATACGCCGAGAATCATTTCTCAGCTAAGCAAGCACTTACGCTCGCAATAAAGTGCCAACCTCAAAGAGCTCAATTACCAGTCCAAGATTTGCTCTTGGCCACCTTTCAGTGTCCCTCCCGTTCTCCCGTATACAGCCTATTCCCATCTCCTATATAGACTCGAGCGGCCATCGAGTGCCTCGTCGACAAATGCACGCCGATAAAGACATAGTCGGACAGGCCGGCCTAGTCCCAACAGCGACGTCCTCGTCTCGTCCAGCGTTAATAACGCCGAGGCTGCAACGGGAGAGCGTCGCTCGTTAGACGGCCGGACGCACAGATCGATCGGGCCTGCTGAAGCCCCGTATCGCAAGCTCTCCGCACGAGCGCACGCCTATGAGCTTCCGCGGAGGAGGAGCTGGGGGTAGGCGGAGTATTATCCTGCGGCTCGCGCATTATTAATCGCGTCATCTCGTCAATTGGCCCCCGAGCTCTCCGGGACTGACTTCGCCGACGTGGCATCTATAGCTATAACCCCCCCTCTCTCTCTCTCTCTCTCCGTCCAGCACAATTTACAGCCTCGATGGCTAGATGCACTTGCTCTAGAGCTTTCTCTCGGTACTCCAAACTAGCGACTCTCCGGGATGTATATATGAAGGATGCTGAGTCGGCTATGATAGGCACGTTGGACGTACGATTTCGATGCGGATGTATACGTGAGCGGGGCATGTGTATGTTTGGGGGGATTTTACGGATGGCAAAATGGACGCTAATGGAAAAATGGTTTTTTGAAAAAGAGCAACGAGTCGGCGGGATTTTACATGGATTTTGGGTGTGGCTTGAAGTATCTCATTTGACAGAACGTTGCCTTTTTCCCAATTCGCAGCTCTCGATGGTTTAAATCTAAAATCTCTTCTCTATTAATCGCATTGCCGCGAGTTTACAAATTAAAAAAAAAAAGCAGAATTCGACGAGATTTTTAAAGTTTCACAATTAACTCGCGGTCTTTTAAAGGCGTCGGAGGATTATGAAATTCTGCGCGCATTCACGATCGCCGCGTAACAAGTTTGTTTTTGAATTAGAAACTCCGGTTATAAACTGGCCTCGCGCACTTTTCCCTTTAATTTTCTTGCAAAGTGCAAAGTAATAACTGTGCGCTTTAGCGCGCCTACTAAATTGAAAAAGCTGTACTGAAAGTCTACACACAATGCACGAGCATCGGGGAAAGCTAGAAAAATGGCGTGCTCGTAAATGTGCCCGAGATCCTAATATACGACGCGTAATGTACATTTATTTTTTTATTGTCCTTTTTTTCATCGATAAATTACAGAAAAGGCTTATAGATAATCTATTACGTTTAGGATATAGAAACTTTTTTTTAAACTAAAATTAAACGTGAAAATCAAAGAAAAAGATCGAAATTTTAGATTTAGTAAAACTTAATATAAGGATTACAGTGCTTTAGCCGCTTGGCCACGTAAAATTTATACCAAGCTTAAATTTCTGGCCTAGGCGTAGCAGCATACTTATCTCTCACCCCTTTAACGTAGCTATTTCCAGAAAAAAAAATTTTTTTGGGCTGATACGGCAGTTTTTTTTGCCACTCTGAAAATAGGGGCATCCACCTACTTTGTCAGCTGTTTTGTATAACAGCATCATTTTGGATTCATAATATTGTCACGTTGTAGTTGTATTATTAAGAGCTTAATGCGTTGGTAAATTCGTAAGTAGTATTATCTGAAAAGTTACAGTTGCATTTTAATGGACTTTGGTCTGTGCAATAAATTGATAAACTGCTATCGCAAAACTATCCAGCTGATTAAATAGATACAAAAGGACGAAACAAAAAAAAAATCTCAACCCTATAATTAGATTTCGAACAAAAACGGGGACACGGTTTAATTTATAGCTTCGCGAATTTGTCACGCTTCAACGTGAATAACTTATAAACTAGCTTTAAGCGTTGTATTCTTATTGATCGCCGAAGCGAAATCCTATTTTCGCAAGTGTTACGGATAGCTGTCTAGTTTAAAGTACCTTTATTTTTCCTAACTTAAACGAGCTTGTCCGTTGATGCTATAATTATTTCAGCGTGCTGCAGTCATTCGAAACTGGCATTAAAAATTTACAAACGACGTAAAACGAAATCAGAGTCAAAGAAAATCGGTATACCGTTGTGTCAATCCGACGAATTTACCCTAGGCGCACACGAAATTGCATTTTTTTCCTTTTGAGCGATATCAGGAAATAAAAAAAAATTCCAAGTTGTCGGGACAAGCGACGCTTGAAAAAATGCCTTTTTCAAATCCACGTTTGCTCGGTACATCAAATAAAATACCCGTCAAATTCATATACAGCAACGCATAAAAACGTCTAGGAAAGGAGCTGCACTTTTTGGCCAGAGACAATTTCTCGAGCGCGACGTTTGCCAAGCTCTTCGGGTAATGCATAAATAAACGTATATGGTCGCATAAGGTGTCAGCGGCTTGGCGGCGCAGCTATATACGTCGATCTCTGCCGGCTCCATCGGAGATCTGTCTCTACGGTCTTCCGGTTAACTAGGTCACTTTTGAATTTTAATCCTGATCGATTCCCACACTAAAGACGAGGTGAGCCTCTGCAATTTCAACCTATCGAATGTATAGAAGCTGAGCGACTGGAATTTCGGTCGTGCAAGATCGATGCCCAACAGTTCCCGATGACTCTTTTTAATAAAGCCGAGGCTTCCAGACCCTAGACTGGCCCTCTTGATAAACAGTTCGCTGCTTGCTCTTGAGATCTTCGATTCCCACTGTCGCTTCTGTCTCTCTATCTTTTTCTCTCGACTCGGAGTAACTGGTTTATATTAAAAGCTGGAAATTCCCCTTTTTTTGCTCTTTCTCGCTTTTCAAAGATGCAGATAAATCAGCAGAATGGTATTGGAAAACTTTTCAGAAAATTCGCGCCCTATGAAAGAGTTATCGAAAAAGTTAGTTGCCGATCAAATATTTATCCTCGTAGTTTTTTCTTAATGAGCTCTTTTACGAGATGAGCATGAAAAAATGTTAGGTTTTATCAATAGAAAATTAACGAGAATCTATAATTTTAACTACATCAATTTAATGTCTTTTGCATTTTTCATCAAGTCCAAGGGGATATGAAAGTTGTATGCTAAATAAGCATCAAGTTGATAATATTGATTTTAGGAGAACTAATTAGCGAGCTATTGAACAAGGCTAAAGCGAGCTTTAGAAACAGACGCAGAGGGAAACGAGAAATTAAAATATTAATTAAATTGCTGAGGGCTTTGCTTTTTTTCGAGAAAGAAATAGGTAATAAGCTGTTTGATAAGCTCGACAAACTTTAACTAAAAACTTTATACGTTTTTGTTTCTTTTTTACAATTTAGTTAAAATTTTATTTTACTGTTTTAAAGCTCAAAATTATTCAAAGTTTAATCGCGTTTGATACAGTTTTATTTAATTTAGTCGGAGTCAAAGGCTTGCGAGTATACGAAATACCGTGTATAAAAATGAAAAAATTTAATAAAACACCTCTATCGACGTTTTGTATCAGTAAACTTATATTTAATTATTCATAAAACATTCCTCCGAAGCATTTTTGTTTTATACATTACAAAAACGTATAAAAACGTGCTTATTGAATCGAATCTTTCAATGATCGTTATCCAGATATTTGCGGAGCTCCTTATAATTGGTAGTATCCGACTGTTCTATTTGGACTTTGAAATCGATATGTGCCGAGAGCTAGACTGCCGAGAAACACAGTCGACGTTCGCTGAGGAAAAAGGCGCATTTCGACCATTACAATCGAGACTGAGCAAATTTGGGTAAAAAATTGAGCTCACTCGCTCGGCATTCATTGTTCCTGATTGTTCATTAGCCGGCGCGCTTTCAAATCGGACTAATGACGTTTTCCGTAATACCGTGTTCCCAAAAAAACATCTTGTTCTAAAAAAACCGTCAAAAGTTTAACGAAATTCAAATACTCGATTAACAAATTTATCGATTACTTCAATAGTGTTCTAAAAAAAAAAGGAAAGAAACAAGTGCATCGATAAAACATATCAGTTGCCCCCTCCCAACAAAAAAAAATTCCAATTCTACGAGCTCACGTCTCTCAAACGTTCTCTGCACTCAATTCGTCACAGCGAAAGTCAGTATAAGAATCGCAGGCCACTCTCGCTTTTAATCACAAGCTCATATAGCTGAGCTTCAAAGCTTTGCTCGCACCATACAAAGAGCGAAAGAGAGAAAGAGAGAGAGAGAGAGAGAGAGAGAGAGAGAGAGAGAGCCCTGAGGCTGGTGTGTAAATAAAGCCAGCGGGCCTTGGACGTACAGTCGGTAGATCGAAGGGCGTTACAATGCGGTGCTCTCGAGGCCGTGTTTCCTGCACCCTCCCCCGGTATCTGGCTGCGGAGATAAACTCGGAAGGCCACCAATGCCCGGTTTCCCTAGCCGTGGGCGATTCCCACACCCTCTTTCCCTTCCCCCCTCTCTCTCTCTTTCTCTCTCTTTTGCTCACGCGCCAGAGCGATTTTCGCGCATCTTTGTTGCGTTTCATAAGCACGGCTCTTCCCCCATCCCCTGAATATCGATGCGATCGGAGACCCCTCGACTTCTCTCTCCTCTATACCCTTTCCACTTCTCTGATGCAGCTTTATATTAACGACGTCGCACGAGAGAGAGAGAGAGAGAGGGCTTTATCTTCGCCACTTGACTCTCCTCCTCACAGACTCGCGACCTTTTTTGTTCCAGCTTTGTTTGGGGATAAACACAAGCAACAAAAGCGAAATATATATAATTTCAATCGAGCTTTCGAGAAAAATACCAAGCGCGACGATATCTCGCGTTCGCTGAACACAGCCGCGTAATAATGCAGCTCTCGCTGGGTTACAAAGTCGATTGCTCGCTGTACGCCGGCATTACCTTCCATAACTCATTGCCCTTGACAAATAAATCTGAACCTCGCCTGGGGGGCTCTCCTTATTCGCTCCTTCTTACAAAATACAAAAGTTCTCTTTTGCGGAGCAACTCCCTTGCAAGCTCATAAATTTCCAAGCACTGCACCCTCTCCTTTCTCCTCTAGACTAAAGGAGAGCGATGCTCTTGTAGCAGGCCTAAAGTCGAGTGTATTTTCTTTTCGAACGTCTTATCGCTTACAACTATACCCCGTCCTACACCCGGCGTCGATAAATCAAATCGCGAATTTAATAGCATTTTAGCTGTCATTAAAATATGCTCGATTTCTCGCGCTTAAACTTAAGGCCTCTCGTTTGTCGTTGAGCATTCGCGTGCACCGCGTGGCAACGTATATATATATAGGGAAAAAGGCTTTCGCGCGGATGACGAATAGCTACAGGCTTGAGGAATGAGCTCCGCTTGCGCGGAGGAAATATGACGGCGAAGCTGTGAAAGCTCTCTCCGCTCTTCTTTCCACCGATTTTTCTTCTTTTTTCATACGACTCCCCAACAAAGGAGAAAATTTTTCGGAGGTAAAAGAGGGGATAACGATCATGACGAAAAGGGAGCCTCGCGAAATTGAGCGTCAGCTTGAAATGTCAGTTTTTACCAGGACGAATCGCTGCGCGAGATGTAATAAATGGAAGGTACGGAGAGAGAGAGAGAGAGAGACGCGGATAAGAATGTACGCGAGTGTTGATTAAAAAGATTTTGATTCCTACGTTGGCTGACTCTCTTGATTTCTCTGGTTAATTTACTGAAGAGCTGCGCGACCCCGTGCGCAAAGGCAGCCCCCCATGGATAAGGGCTGCTCTATGAAACGTCGTATCATCGATTCGGCATTGATTTATTTACCCGGCTTTCTTTGATCTGGCTTTCGAAAAGCGGCTTTTCATTCGGATTTATGCCTGCTGGAAAACGTTTCGAAAAGCTTTAATTACAGTTTAAAAAAAAAACGAAAAAAAAGAGGATCCAGCAACTTTTTACTTTTTTTTTTATGGAAATAGTCGTTTGGTTTGATTATTGATCCAGCTCGTATTATTAGAGTAAATAGACGCTTATGTTTTACCCAGCTTGTTTAAATATACACATATACAGTTTAACAAATATAAGCTTTCACGTATACGATTGCAACGAAGTAATCATAGTCGTTCAAGTATATCGCGATATCGTATCCACAAACCAATACCGATAGATAATATACAAACGATGCTTCACGAAGAGGATTGATATAGCGCCTAATGAATCAATCATCAAGCCTTTCAATTCCCCGAGAAAGAGAAATAAAGAGAAAAAAAGTGAAAAGAAAAAAAAAGAACGCGAGTGGAAAATGAAAAAGCCGGTAAAAGCGAAATATATCACTCATCCTCGCGGCAATGGGGTAAAAAGTGTGAGGAGGGTGCGGCGGCGGCGACTCTTCTCGGTGCGAGTTTAAAGTCGAAAGGAATACACAGACTGATAAATTGCAGCTTTATCTCGCCAGCGTAGCCAGCGAGCAGCCTTTGCGGCCGGCAGCTCCAGACTTTGCTCTCGTTAAGCCTAGCTAGTGCGCGCACGGGGGGAGAGGCAGAGGAAGAGAGAGAGAGAGAGAGAGTAGATGCCCGCGTTATACTTTATGTGCGCGCACGTTTCATCTCTCCGCTCGGGCTAGCCGAGGTGGGGAGGGAGGCCTGCAAAGAAGAGGGACGGGAGAAGCTCGAAACTTTACCGGCGCGGGGCCTTTAATTGAGCTTCTGGAAAATTGCCGCAGCGAGAGAGACCGCGTATTTCCACCTTCCGTATACTTCTTTTTCTTCTTTTCTCATTTTTTTCTGTTTTAGTTCGTTTTACCGCGCCTGAGTTTTAGTATAGGGTCTACTTTTATTTTCGAACTGACGGTTTGCGTGGTAAGGTGTTGATCTGATACCGATAATTTTTCGAGTGCATTATTTTGTTTTGCTTTATTTCCTTGATTCTTTTGATTTTTCTTTGAAGTATTTGGAAAATTTCAAGAACTTGCACGGCATCTGGCGCTGAAATTTCGATTTTCAAATTGCGATGGAAAAAAAAGGAACAAGTTCAAAGGACGACAGAGTGGTAAAAGCTTCTTTTTTTCTATTTTTCGGTGAAAACAAAATCGAAAAAAAATTAGGCCCGGCTCAAAGGATCGCAGCTGCTCCGAGGCATTTGGCATTTGCTCGGGCGCGAAACTTTTTACGCCCGCTGCAAATTTTCGGATGCCTATAGAACTGCGCGCGTGCTTTGGGGGGGGGACGAGCGGTTTTTACTGGCGTTCTTTTTCTTTCCTCGAATACTTCGGGAGGTTGTGATATAAAAAATTTTTAAGACCCGAATACCGTTCGATAAACAGCTTGTAAGGTGTAACGGTGTATAAAAACACGTATTTGATTAAATTTATTTATTGATGCAGGTATAAAATTGTTGACTGTAAAAGTTCAATTTTGTTTCCATCCGGCTGCTTGAGCACGGAACGGTTGTAACGAAAGAGTTGGTTGTATTAATAATTAAAAGTTACATTTTTCGCTCGTAGGGTACGTATTGCGAAAAAAAAGAAGTTTTTAATCAAACGCTGGAAAAAGTTGCGAATATTGCGGGATTTAAAAGTTTTTCCAACTTTGAAAAAAAAAAGTTACTTGAAATACATTTATTTAATTTCGAGCGTCGGTTATAAAGAACTATTTAAAACCTTTATTCAAACTTTCACATTTCAAGACTGCAAATTACGATGTAGACTTTACAATTCTCTCTTTAATATAAGCCAAAACTCGTAGAAAAATCAAGTTTAATTTTCTTCGGCTTTACAATTTTTCGTTCCAATTTCAGCATTACAAATACCCTACACCTCTACACTTCAAAAACGATAACAAAGTCCCATGGCAAACGCTTCTATTATTCTCTTTACCAAAAAAATCCATTCTTATTACACCTTCGCAATCATTGTGACCTTAAAAAGAAAAAACCCTATGATCCTCGAACTTAAATCTAACGTCGCCCAGACGCTTAATTACATTCGAATCAACGAGTCTCAAGTGTAGACGGAGAGTGATGCAGGTGTGCAGAAGCAGTATAGCGGTAGCCTTGTCAATTACGTAATTAAAGCAATTGCCCATCAGAAGGGCAACTCGAGGACGAGGCTGTCTACATTATAGGTGTATTATCCCGTTGTTGCAGGTGCGGCGCAGAGCGGGGGCTTAGCCAAGCGTGGGCGGCCCGAGGACAGGATGGGCATGAACGTGGCGGGGGCGACGGGGCTGGGCTGCTTCTACGGGGTGACCCTCCTCGTCGGCGTGCTCGCCGCGGCGTGCAAGCGGCGCAAGGCCCGCCAGCACGCAGGCCAGAGCCGCATGATACTGGCCAATCGGAGCGTCGGCCTCGTGCTCGGCATCGCCTCGCTCACAGGTAAGCCCTACACACGCCTTCACCAAACACTCCCATGTTCTGCCTCTCATCCCTACCCTATACCTGCTTCGTCGCGCTGCTCCTTCGCTAAGATTTCTTTCGGACGCGCGCGCAGTGGATATGATGCCGGCTTGAAAGGGCTGAGACTTTATTCTTCGCTAAGCACCCGAGGCAAATAAAATCTCTCGGGCTGTATCAGAGACGCTACAGTAGCAGCAACGCACAAAACTCAAAAGCGAGCTTTTTCCTTCAGCTCATTTGCAATTTTCATGAGGGATAGACGCAAAAAATTTGTACACATTGTATACACGCGCGTATTTAAATGTGCCAAGCCGCAAGAACGTCACTTTATTCGCCGCGGGCTATTCTAGTAGCCGTAAAAAGTAAAATAAAGAAAGCAGGAAGACTATTTTACCAGGCAGTTTTTTTATTCGCCGCACTCTTGCAATAAAACCGAGTCTTATTAGTTTCCACCCGACTATATTCAGACGGCTCTGATCTCGACTCTTGAGCAGAAGGAGTTAAAAAATGTGACGGAAGGTGGGGGGAGGGGGAGAGAGAGAGAGGCGGGAGAAGCATGAAAATAAAGGAGTTGTCGAGTTCTTTGGGCGGGAACAAAGTCCTCGACTTGGAATTCGCACTGAGAGCTTGCCGTATTAGACCGCCCTCCGTACGACTATAGCTTTTCCGGGCTCCTTTGAGCCTGAGCTCGATATACCCGGACGAGCTAAAGGACGAAGGAAAACGCCTGGAAAATCCAAAGTTCAGCCGGAAGAAAAAGGGGAGGGGGGGCAAAAGTGGAAGCGGTTGTAAAAGAAATGTTGCGGAATTTTTTCGTTGATTTCGAATAAAGTAGCATCCGTGGAGGTTTGTCGAGTAAAGTTTTCAAAAGGTGGGGGGTGGTCGATGAAACGGGCGCGGCAAATGGGCGCCGCGGGATTGGCCGCATTTTCTCATCGTTACACGTTTAATTGGAATTCATTGCGGAGCTTCGGCAAAATCCCCCAGAGCCTGCGGGGAGAAAGGAAATTCCGCGTCGATGCACTTGGAACGGCCTTATTTCCATTACTTCAGTTTAGCAAAGCCTGCAGCTAATCAGAGACTTTTCACGGTTATCGTCCGTTCGAGTATAACTATCAAGCATAAATTCGTAAACATTGAAAGCGACTGTTGGTTATAATGAAAGAAAAAACCAACGTACAGCTGACAAAACTCTAACTTGTATTTATAGCACCCGACGGCATCTGAAAAGTTGGCCGCGCAAAGTAGGCGTGATATACCATAACCGACATCATTGAGGAATTTGCATTTGCAGAGGAGCGAGAGAAACTTGCGCCTATATGCTCGGGCATAAGAGCGCAAAGTCAAGCTGGTACATAAGAGTTGGCGAGATGGCAAAGTTTAGCCGAGTCAGCAAGGGAGCCAGCATGGCTGTGGCGTACACACTGGGGAAACTCTCGTCCCATATCCCGATAACCTTACAGCCCAGCTGCTACAACTCGCTTGGGAAATACCGTAAGGGAGACGCGACGGAAAGGACGAGGTTGCGGGCTCCTTTGTTTCGCCTCCCTACGTCTATAACACACATCCAGCATCGTATAACCCGAGGCCTCGATGTGTGGATAGTACCCGAATACGTCGGATGTATAGAGCTAGATCGAGATTGTAATTGTGAACTTTCGGCTTACAATATGTGTTTCACGTGTACGGATTTCGCGGGAAATAATAACGCTTAAATTGCAGTGAATCAAGTGGCAGGCGGATAGACGTGGAATTACAGAGAGAGCGAGGATACAGGGGGACTACGAAATTAATCACGATAATTTCTGGAAAAAAAACGAGCACACGTGAGCTACTCGGGCGCTTAATTTCGAGGAGAGATCGCTATCGGCCATTACCTTAATGAATCACCTGCGAAGCGATCGGAGGAAAAAGGAAACGGATACACGAGGGAGGGTAATAAAAACGCGGAGCAGCTTGTATGCATTATAAAGATGAATAAAAGCGCGATTTACGTATGAAAAATGTAATATCGAGCGATTCCCTGTGTACGTAAAAGCGAAGGCTGGAAAGAGTGCATTGAAGAAAAAAACTTGATGGGATAATAAGAAAATGGCGAAGTACGATGAAAATTGGCTGTATGAATTTGGGAAAATTTGGAAATGCTATTTATTTATTTGTAAGTAATAAGCTAAACTCGTATGATCGAGTAGGTTTTCGTTTAATTGGATAATTAAATCAATAGCCGGGTTGCAAAGAAATATTTGATGGTTCTTCATCGATATAATAAACGAATAGCATCGGATTTTAATTGAAAAATTTTTGTTTACTTCCCAAAGAGTGCGCGAAATATCTGTGTTGGCAATGAAAGAAAAAAAGAGGAGCGGAAACAAAAGTACTAGGATATCTATTCAAGCTTCAGCAGACGGCCCATTAATTGCTGCTCTCTTTCAGAATAGTGTGCAAACCTAGAGCGAGATTAATAAAGCTTGCATTGAGAAACTGCTTTTTGCCGAGATAGAGTAGGCTAGAGCATAAAATAAGGCACCTATACTCCGCTTGGAATAACGAGAAAAAGAGGGCGGAAAGTGTCTAGGTCGAAATGTAATGTTGCGTATGTTGATGCGATAAAATAGGGGAAACACGTTGTGCTTATACTCTGCTACGTAATTTAATTGAAAGCAATTCTTTAACGTGGGACTGTTCATTCTTGCATTGGGCTATTATCCTAAATGAAATCTGTCGATATCATCAGACTTTCATTTACAACTGTTTTAATAGAGAAAAAAGAAAGCTCAAAAAAGTTTACTAATTAGAATAACCGAACGACCCCACAAAAGGAAAAAAGATCCAAACATCCAACGATTTCCCTAACCTGCCTTCAAATCCACATTCGTTCTCAAGCAAACTTGGCCGAATCTCCTCGAGCCCCCAAGTTAAACGACCTGTACACTCGCTCTCGCATCTCGTCCAATATACTTTTTCTCATTTCAGCAACGTGGGTCGGCGACACATTCGTCAATGGAACAGCAGACTGGGTGTTCAGAAAGGGTCTGGCCTGGTGCCAGGTGCCCCTCGGCTACAGCCTCAGCCTCCTGTTCGGTGAGTGTATACACACCCGGCGCACCCCTTTCCCCCCGCCAAAAAGGTGAAAAATGGAAAACGCAGCCAGGACGAGGAGGTTTGCGTCTTTCCTCGCACCTCCAGCCTTTGTACCCCTTGAGATATTCTCCAAATTCACCTACGCGTCGCTGGCGCGCTCCTCTTCCTTGTCCCCCCCCCCCATTCCGTCCCCTGACCCCACGGGTTCTTTCACGCGTGCTGTACACGGTCGCCGTGGTGTGCTTTGTCTCAAAGCCAGACGGATGGAAATAATACGATTTCCGCACGTTCAGCCCCCTCAACGCTCGGACGACGCCTCTGCCTTATATATCGCGTTGATAGCTCGTGCTATATCCGCTGTATTTGCTTTGATACCGACTACTCTTTTCCCTCGCTATCATCTCACTTTCTTTCTCGAGCTTTTTTTATCTTTTTTTTTTCTTTAGAACGCGGAAAGAACGGCCTGTTGTACGGCTTTTTATACGGCAGCAGCTCGTTTGCCTACGGCCTTTTTTTTCTCTCTCGCTGTCTACACACACAGAACGAAAGCATTATACCTTTGTCGCGCCGGTGAATTCGTTATTTTTATGCGCTTTAATTAAGACGCCCCGCGGATACTAATTTCGTCGTCTTTATCGATTTCCTTTATTTTTAAAATTAACCCCGGCGCTTATCGCGCTCGGCTCTTGTAGCCCTCCGTGTATCACAATAGGCAGCCAATTAGCGCTCGAGGCTAAATTTGAATCTGACTCTGTCTATACGTACATGCGCATCGAATGAAATGTCTTTTCGCCAACTGTGGATAGTCTCGTTAAATAAAAAAAGACCCCCCCCCGAGTGCATTGTTATACCATCGCAAAAAAATTCCTCATCAAAAGTTTCCCAACGGAGTAACTCCCTCACCCAGATGCTCCGTTCCATCAAACTCATCCCTCTAAGCTGCTTGGCCTAACAGTCCGAGCGAACTTTGGCCATATCCCTCGCGTCGTAAGCAGCCTCGGAGCTAGAGAAGCCTATGCCTGGACTAACGTCAATTTTCCTCGCACGATCGCCCCCTCCAGGTGCAGTGCTGTTCGCCAATCCGATGCGCAAGGCCGAGTACGTGACGATGCTCGACCCGTTCCAGCAGCACTACGGGGCCCGCCTGGGCGGTGGCCTCATGTTCCTTCCGGCCTTGTGCGGCGACTTGTTTTGGAGCGCCGCTCTACTGCGCGCCCTCGGCGGTGCCCTCAGCATAGTCATCGGCATCGAAGTCAGCCTCGGCGTCTGCGCCACCGCCCTTCTAACAGCTCTGTAAGTACCCTGTACCGTATAAACTTGCCTACTCCACTCGACACGTATACGGAACATATGGTGCTACTGCTAGAGTATAGTGTCATTTAATTCGCGGATTATACTTGATCCTGTGCTTGAGCGAGCTTCCGGATAAAGCAAGTCTGGAGGATTGCGAGTTTTCAATGGATTATCGTGCTAGAATTGAATACGCGACCTGTGACGAGCTGCCAGATTCTTTTGCCCGAAAACTCGTCGTTGGCAAAGCGATGATCGACACGTCCATTTCGCGACGTCAAAGAACATAGCGCTGGAATAAAGCGTAACGTGGGCGTACTCTTTATGCTCTTTTGACGGAAGCAATTGAAAGCGAGGGCTTTTTTGTCAAAGCCCAACGTGATTCAAATGTTCATACGAGCAGAGCGTTCGATAAAAACTTCGAAAAAGAGACTACGTTTTTAAGCTTTGCATATGTTTGTTTAAGCGCGTAATGTAATAAAAAGAGTAGCTTCGTATCTAATACGAAGTTTAGGTAAACGTCGAGGCATATTCGATGCCAATATGAGATTGTCGTGTGCCCGGGGAAGCCGCGCCCGGCTTAAATTAGTTTCCATGCAGTTTGAATTTGGCCGTCGGTGCTGATGATGCCTCGGCAAAGTCACTAGAGCTAACACGCTCACGGGGCAAGCTTGATCTCTCGAATCACGTTAAATAGCGCGATAAAACTTGGAAAACTGATAACGGACCTCTACCACACGCGCGCCAGAGCTGAATTGCTAAACTTTTTATCCCTTATCGCGGCGTAATTATCAGCGAAATTTTTTCAAACTTTCACACGAGTGGGATATTACGTAAACTGCATTTTAAAAAAAAAACAAACAAACAAAAAAGGGAGTTGGTTAAAGTGCTTTTATTTCTGCGAGACTTCCAAGTTTTGGAAAAACCTTGAAAATTCAAGACTTTTTATCTCGGCGAAAGGGAAAGAAAGAAATCCTGCGGGCGATACCCCGGCAAAATAAGGCAATAAAAGTTGTTTATTTGAACTTCCAATTTCGCAAGTTTCAAAAGAGTCTGCCAGAGAGACCTTCCTCGCGAGTCCTGTTTCGCGTCTTTTCCCCACTCTCTTTTTGCCAACGAGTAGAGGATATATACGAAGAGAAAAATAAGGGGACGAAAAACAGTTGGCCTACCCTCCTGTATATACGCTAGGCTCTTGGACGAAATAGCTTAGGAGGAATCGCGATGTCTCGCAAAGTTGTTCGCTCGCGACAAAGAACAAACTCTTTTCACTTCTTTTTTCTTTCTGCTATGTCGCGCTATTTCATTTTGTGCAATACACCGACATATATGTATATGTACTTGGTTTTTATTAGACGACTACCACCTTTCGGTATACGAGCCGTCAGCCAACAACCGAACGTATCGTATCAGGCCGCAGTGCGTTC
>JAPYYQ010002761.1:0-15874 GCA_030522585.1 Anagyrus pseudococci
TTTAATATATTTCGAGTCTGTCCCCCAAAACCTATACAGTATAGTAAATTTTCTAAAATTTTTTTGTAAAATTTACTTATACTTATTTATACGTGTACCTGCCGCCGGACTCGCTCTCACTTATTATTGAGACGTCCGGGGAATCGAATTTCAACGCGCGCCCACGGGGGTGTAGTTGGCGCGATCTGTCTGCTCGAACTGCTGCGATACGTTCGAATTTTTATAGAATGCGAGCTATACTGCGGGAAAATGTCAGTTGCTAAGAGGCAACTTCTTTTTCTTCCAATGCGCGTGTGCAGACGACTTGTACATTGTACATATACGTAAAGCTTGCGTTGGCGACTATACGAGAGCTTCGAGATAATGGATTTTTACCAGTCGTCTACTTCGTGACTTCTGATAAGTCCCGAGCATTATATAGCCTACGAAGTATTTTCTCTCGATGTGTTTATACATGGTTTAATCGCGTACGAAGTAATCGGACGTTTGCGACCTATTTTTCACGTTAATCGTAATTAATTTAGCTATACAACAGCAGCGTAAGCTATTTTCTTTATATTGATAATCGGAATGGAAAGCAAAAGCAATTATGCCAGATAATGAATAAATATTAATCATAAAAATCAACAAACAAAAAAAATTATAATTTTTGCCGATTTTTAAATAATTTCGATAGATGTTAAAAAAAAGAAAAATTAAATGCCATAGAGTCGATTGAATCCCTTAGACGCACCCAGATCTCGTAATAAACGAATCCCCCAATTTTCGGACACACTCATATACGTATAGAAAAAATCAGTTATCCGTGCCTTGGTTAAATACCAATGATTTCGTCGCTTCCGCAAATCGGCAGGCATACACGTATAAAGATCGGCAGACGGTCTCATGCGGTCGCAAGCGGACACGCGCGGTAAAGCCAGGCTGGCGCCGTGTAGCCTACATCTCTCCCTGCCCCTCAAGAGAGAGGGAGAAGAAGCACTTGGAGATAAGGCCGAGTTGAGGCTCGTCGTCGCGTCGGAGGCCCCGATAAAAATTATCTCCGTCGACCCCCTCGCCCCCCCCCCTTGTCTCCTCCGAGAGCTCTGCAGCGGAGTGTAGGTCGTGTCGCGCGCGGAAAGAGAGCTACCGCGTTCCTCCGCTCTTAGGCCCTCTACTCTCTGTAGGACAAAATTTTCAACGCCTCGGGAGGCGCTACCCCCGCGGTGGCTACCGTAAAGCCCGCACCTTGACTTCTGGGTGGCTTTTCATCTCTCGGGCCTCTCCCGTCGTCTCCGCTTTTCTCGGATCTCTTGCCGGGTAGCTTTGTGTCTTCGGGACGAGCGCTTGACGAGAGAGGCTCGTTTGGCCTCTCGCAGTTGCCTGATAAGCGGCGGCCCCCCGATCGCTCCGGCTCATTATCTCGTGCTCTCTCTCTCTCTTTTTCTCGTTGATTTATGGAGGATACTTTGTGCGAGGTGCGACAGGCCTTAATGACGGCACTTAGATGTGTATACCTGAGAGAGGGAGAGAGAGAGCAGGCCGCTGCAGTTTGTCGGCGATGTTGTAAAATGCGAGCTTGCCCAATGATAAATGGCTAAGGACGTCATTCTTGTCGAACATTGCCCGCGTGTATATACGTCCTCGTCGTTGTACTTTGCAGGTGGCTTTCCCTTGTATACATACCTTTCTCGTCCACGCGAAACTGTCCCTGTTGTTTTAAATTCCGGATAATACGCTGGCATTATACTTTCCGCTCGACTCCTAAAAACAATTCCTATTATTTTGCAAATTATACACCATAGCCCAGCAGTATGCGATCGACGGAAAATTCAGCTTCGTACATTTAAATGTTTCTCTCGCGCACAAAGCAAACAAGTATAAAATGTAACGTTATAACACGTTTATACAATCTCGGCATCCTCATGTATACGCTTCCTCGGTACATTTAGCCGCATGCACAAGCACACACAGAGACGCGCACTTATTAAAGCCCATAAATTTCCGCGACGTCGAATTTGGTTGTTGTGACAAAAGCACACACGCACGAACAGAGGAGGAGAGTGGGAGGGTCAAGTAGTCGTAACTGTCGAATCGAGAGACAAAGCGCCGAGGCTTGGGAAGGACGAAGGGGGTGTGGGAGCCGAAGGAGGAAGAGAAGGGAGAGAGAGGCTCGGGAGGAAGAGGTTCAACCGTCCGAAATACATCGAGGGTGTGGGGGTGGGGGATGAGGAGTTCTCGCGGGCGATCGTCATAAGTCGTCCGCACGCTCGAGCGCCTCTCGTCGCGCATTCATTTACATTACATCGAGAGAGAGGCAGGCGGTGGCGGCAGGTTGCGGTTTCGTAACGTCTCTGCGGGCCCTAAGGAGAGAGAGAGAGAGAGTAAGCCGCGCCGGTTGCTTATACGCGAGGTGTGCTATACGCGGGCGTAGATGCGGGGGCCAGAGCGCGCGCGCAAAGTGCACGGCTCGCTAAGCCGTTCCCATCGGCTCCTCCTCAGCACACACACATAGGGCCCCGGAACGTCTCTTCGCCTGGGTCTTTCCGTTATCCCCGCTTCCCATGGACTTCCTAAGCAGTGACTTCCTTAAAGGAGGGCAGATGGCCTATTAACTCGGACGGACACTTCCCAGGGGCCAAGAAGTAGGAGGACTCCCGCCACCACCCTCCCAACGTCTTTCCGCTCGACAAGCAGGCCGCCGCCGCCGCGTAAGGTGCGCGCACCTATACGCAGCCCTCTGCGTGTACAAGCGTACATCTAGAGGCACTTGCTCCTTACTCTCCCCCTTTTTTTCACGCTCGGACGAGCCGGCCGAAGGAGGAGTGCGTGCACTTGCTCCTATACGCGCTTCTACGGCCTCTCCCTGCTTTAGCTGCCGCCTCGTCACCCTCGGCTCGCATTTTTTCCCACTCGCACAGGGCTCCCCCCTTGTCCCTACTCCCCCGCCCCTTGGTTAATCCCTCGATTACGCAGATTTCACGCAGCGGGCCGTGTGTTTTCGGCCGGTGTATGGGCCCCCGTAAATCTCCGTCCGAGGCTCTTCTCTCTCTCTCTCTCTCTCTCTCTCTCTCTCTCTCTCTCTCTCTCAGCCCCGTTCTCGTTCCATCTTGCTTCAGCTGCAATGGCCCTCCCGCGCGCTACCTTTCATCTTTCGCTCAATCCTGCAGTCGGCCGTAGCAGCATCAGCAGGTACGGGGGGCGAAGAGCAAGAGAAAGAAAGCGGTTAAGGTACCAATTTTCCCTGGCGCCAGGCTGCTCTTTCGGCAGATCGGCCTCCCGGGAGAGAGAGAGTGAGAGAGACGACTGCCGGTCTCGCCTATCCACGCACACACGCGAGCGCGTGGGCTGCTCTTTTAATGAGCGCATTGTATAAGCGAGCGCAAATGGAGTCGTTGTTGTAGTGCGTAAGGAAGGCCGCGTGCTTTTATACGGATGCGCGCAGGTATATAAAGAGACGAGCTGTTGCGTGCATATACACCGTCGGCGATTGCTGCAATTACGCTCTCGAGAGTTGTTGCTTGCCTCGATTTTGCTTTACGGGTGGCGCCTCCCGCTTATGCCTACCGCCCCTTCCCCCTCGTCATCCTCCACCTCCCTCTTCAGCCTCTCGCTCTCTCTCTCTCCGCCTCTGTCTTGACTACTGACAGTAAGCTACTCGATTAACGAGCTGACCACCGGCCTACAGCCCGTACGTATCAGCGAACATGAAGATTCCAGGCAACCGCGGACCAGCAGAGCCGGCAAACTCCTGCCGCCCTGAATATGCATTCGCGCCGTATAAACGTTACAGTATTTCGCGTGCGCCTTAAACGTCCGCCGCCTCCTTGGCGGCTCGTCTTCTCTTTTTGATAAACGCAAATTAGGAATGTCGTACGGTTAATTGCACCACTATGCGCGCACGTGTAGGTAGTTATGGAAGTAAGAGGCGTATTCGACGTTAGAACGCGATTTATATTCCGTATTATCAAGCCATTCTGTTATTAAAAAAAAAATTAAGAAATCTTACGAATCAGAGTAAGATTTCCCGACTGAGAAACATTAAGAGTTTAAGTAGTTTGGAAAGAGAGAGAAAGAGAGCTGCTCAGGTTCAAATTCTCCCCAAAAAGTTGACGGGTAATCTCGATAAAAGCGCCTGCTGCTGCCGGTGTGGGCACACACGGCAACATGAAAAAGAAGAAAAGAGCAAGCTGTCGGGCTATTGGCGCGGGAGAGCAAAGGAAGGAAGGTTGCAGGCCCAAAGAGCTGCATGTACACACAAATAGCGGCGAGAAGAAGCAGCCGCATGAGATATGATCTGCCGCCGAGGGGCTGCTGCCGAGTTGAGCGTGACTCGGGCAAAGGCCCCCCGAGTGCAACGCGTATATCGCCCTCCCCCCTCCCCTGCGCACATTACTCTAGATTCATAAGAGCGTGTGCCGTGCCGGCTGTCTTTATCTCCGCTGCTCTCTGTGTTCTCGTCGTGTATACCGACTTGGTCGAGGCGAATTCAGAAGGCGGAAGCAAGACTGCTTCGACAACTCTTCATCGGCTGCTACTGTATTAAAAATGAGCAGAAAGCAAGCTACAATAGCCCAAATCAATTAGCATCATAAATCGTCATCTCTCAAAACAATGAACGAAGAATAATTCAATAGCAACGATTAAAAGTTTGTATATGTAAAGTACCAAAGCTCGACGTAATATTTTAATCAGGCCTGCTGGTCCACGGCAATAGAAAAGAGAAATAATCCCGGCCCCTCCCTCCCCTTCGTTCCGCCAAGCGCACGCGTGGAAAGAATACTTTGTTTTGACGTTCAATATCACGTACACGTTCGGAGCACAGTACGAGTGCTTAAGTTTTGATTTTTTTTCTTTCTTTGGCCCACTGTAGCCTCCTCCTCTCTTTTACTCTTTCGCCACCACCGCCAGCGGCAGGCAGTAAAGAATCAAGGTAGGAGAAGAAGAAGAAGAAGAATCGCAAGAGCCGGAAAGAAGAGGGAGAGAAACGAAGACGCACGCGAGAGCCGAGGGAGAGACGGCATAATAAGCCGCGAAGTTGAGGGGCGAGGAGAGCGACCGGGAAGGAGGCGAAAAGGGGCCCCCCGAATGTATAGCGAAGGGGGTTCCAAGGGGGAGCAAGAAGAGAGAGAGAGAGAGAGTCCGCGGACAAAAGCCCTCTCGCGGAAGGATGAATGGATCCCCGGCGTACGTGTGCCGCGAGAGAAAGTCCCCTACACTCCTTCTCGTCTTCCCCCCCCCCTGTGCTGCGCACCCTTTGTGGTCCCGGCTCCTTGCCGGTATACGGTCCCTTTGTCGCGCGCCCATACACACCCAGCGGGAGCCTAAAGCTCGCGCTGACCTCGATCGCTATGCGGCGCGTGCGAGACTCTGCCCTAGTCTTCGCTCTCGTCTAACGCGCGCGTACACGACGACTGATTCGATCAAGAGACGTGTCGGGAGGAGATTCGCGTCTCGCTAAACAACGTTGTCGGCTTGAGATGGCCTTCTTAGGCCCGTGTCGGGGATGTTGTCGCGAGCGATTCGATAGGGCGATTTTGATTGCAGCGTAATTTGATAATTTCTGATGTGTGTTGACTGTTTCTTTGGATTCTTTCTTCTATTTTTATACATTCGTATCAACTATTTTTCTTTATATTCAAAAATCAAAGTTTATTAAGCAATTGGAGATTCGTTTTTTTTTTAATTTTGGCAAATGTCATTATATTTATCCTAGCGACGTGTGAAATCGAGAGAAATCAGTCAGCTTTAAGCTCCCGATAGATTTTGTATCAAATATAATAAAAGGTTTCGTAAGAGCACAGTTTTACTATAACCGAATAAAGCAAGAAAACTCGTGGTATTATCGCAACCCCTACTCATGCTTATACGTGCACGTGTATGTATATCCATCTACCTGGCAGTAAAACGAGGACGAAAACACGAGATTGTCGTAAATATCGGAAAAATCGGCAATACAGACCCGAATAAAATGACGAGAGAAAGAAATGAACGGCGGTTAGGGAGGGATAGGGTAGTGCGAAAACGAGCTTCAAGGGTTAAATGAGAGGGCATTTAGCGGAAGAGGCGCGAGTGAAACGAATAAGCGAAAAAAAGCGCGAGGCATAGCGAGGGTATAGACGCGGCGCAGCATAGCAGTATGCGAAGAGGGAGCAAACGGAGGCGGCTGGTGGTTGCCGGTCGACCGAGAGGATTTGAGTAGCTGTCCAAGCGATCCGCGACTGCGAACGAGCAAGAGCGAGAGGAGGGAGAGAGAGAGAAAAGAAACGAAATGCCTGCCCTATACGGGCCGCGTGGCCCTCTCTCCCTACTACTCTTCCTCTCTTGCCGAGCAACGTGCTCGCCTTCTCTTTCTCTCTTATGCCGAGAGAGAGAGAAAGAGAGGGAGACGAGTAGGCTGAAGGCCTGGGATCCAGCTGGCCCCCGGGAGAAGCCAGTCCCTCTCTCTCTCTCTCTCTCTTGCGCGCGCGGGTGAGGAGGCGAAGGAGGAAGAACGGTGCGCCGGAGGAAGAGACGGAGCGCGGAGAGAAAAAAGGAGATAAGCGAGCCGCCCCCAGCAGAGCACGCAGCCTCCGGCGTCCTCTCTCTCCCTCTCCGTCCTTCTCTCTACTCGTTCTCTCCTCTCTATATCCCCTGGTTCGCTTTATTCTCTCCTTCGCCGGTCTCATATCCCACGCTATGTATACTCGGCGCGCCCACACTCCTTTTGCTGCCTTCTGGATTCTTCATTGACAAGTTGGCCACGACGGCCTCGTGAATGTTTAATACTCGCATTGCCGATACCACTATTCTTCCTCTCCCTCTTTTCTTTTTTTTTCTTCTTTTCTTTTCTCTTGTGTATACGACTTGAGCGCGTATCGGCGATTTACAGAATGCGGATAATAAACGAAATTGGTTGATTTTTTGGGCGGCTGTTTTACCGAGGTGACTTTTTTTTTCATCGATATTTTTATTAAAAAATCTACACGCACGTGCATAATAATGCGATCGACTCGAGATTTTTAATAAAAGTCAAATAAGTCAGGATTAAAGAAATACAAATTTTAATAGCCACCGCCGTACGGCTGAGACTTTCGATCTCGATTAATTCAAGTTTAGCGGGATCGTCTGTAATGAACGCTCGACTCTCTTTCTTCAAAATTGAAAAATCTGAAAAAAAACGAGTTTTATTTGAAAAAATGTTGTTATGGTCGTTAAGTAACCTTAATAATGGCTTAAGTATAGATTAGCCACGAAATTATGTGGTACGATGTGATAAGCGGGGAGTCGGACAATGGAGGGTAAATAAATTAAGATCGTATCAATTGATGCTCGTCCTCTACGGCTTCCGAATAAGAAATCATCGAAGTAATTTAATTTTTTTTTCGATAGCTATCTAGATAAATGTTTTCACCCGTATACGGAAGAAAAAAAATATTATTTAAAAAAAAAATTGGACGCGATAATAAAGACAAAGAGCATTCGAAGGATTACTTTTTTAATGTAACGAGTATAACTCACAGATTATTATACATTACTGAAAACAATTGGGTGTGCCTTTCGTTCGATCAATCGAAAGACATATTCAACAGGTAAGAAGAGCCCGCTTGTCCAAAACTGGATAAATCCAGTAAATTTAAATATTTTTCACCTTTAAGATTATTTAACATTCTAATACATAGTAATAGATCAAAACGATAATTAAAATTGCGTCACTTCAGCTGTAATATTAGCCGGAAAAAATGCTCCGAAACTATACAAACAAATCACTCCGCTCTCAAATGCACTCATTACCCCATTCAAAAAACAAATCCCAGACCACCCCCCCCCCCTCATGAAAAAAAAGGAAGCCGCGGCATATATTAAACGAGCAAAAGTCCAAGAGCTCGGGCGCGCGAGTTCTCTCGCTTCCCGTAGAATCCACTTGTTGCTTCTTAGGCCGCCCCCTCGTCATCGCTCCCCTCCTAAGCGCTCTCGGCGCTCTGCTCCACCCACCGAGTACGTACACAAAGCTGAAAATCTAGGACGTATGTCGGGGCGCTAAAGCTGCGCGGAATGAAAATATATACGCAGTAGCCCAGGTATACAGGAGAAGGAGGTTCACGAGTGACTGGGGGGGGGGGGCAGGGTAGTCCTTGATCAGGGAGATCCCGCAGCCGGCCAGCGCAGTAAAAGAATGGCATAAGTTGCCAGCTGCCGTGGGGTGGCACAGGCGATAAGGACTCGCCGCTCTCCCCCTCTCCCTTTAAGACACATATACGCAGTGGAAGACGAAGGAGAAGAAAAAGGAGCACGGTGGAAAAAAGCGGGAGAAGGCGCGCGCGCGCGCTTGACTTCCATCTCTCTCCCCGCATATCGCAGAGAAAGAGAGAGAGAGAGCGCTGCGGGCCCTTGGTGTTCGCTCAGGGGGTGGCGGGCCCGGGTGCATATACAGAAAGGTGCGTGCGGCGCATAGGTGAGCGGGGGCACGTACGTATGCATGCGCAGACAAGCATACACACACAGCTTCTTTCTCTGTCGTAGCGTAAAGGAAGCCCCACTCCCACGGGGAGCGGTGGCGCGCGCGCGAAGGGAGAAAGAGAGGGAGCGCGCGCGGACTCGTCCTCGAAGACACACGGCCGCGGGGAAGACACAGGGAGAGAGCGGCAAGAAGGCAGGAGTGCGAGAAGGACGGAGGAGCGAGCCTGCCGGGGGCCCGGGGACCCACGCCCGAGAGCACGTATACGTATATACACGCTGCGGCGGCGGCGCACGCACACGTTATACACGCAGCCCGCTCCTGCTGCTCTCGCTCGTCTCCTCTCTCTCTCGGTCTCGCGCGCGGCTGCTGCTCCGGCCCTCCGGGGGAAGAAGGACGGGGCGCAAGAAGGAGCGCGCCGGCCCAGTGCCTCGAGCGAGCGAGCGCCGGAGAGAGGGGAAAGAGGCCGGGAGAGCAGCGCAGAAGGCGAGCCGGCCACCTTTCGGCCGGCGGAGACTTCGGCCAGCGCAGCCGGCAAGAGCACACGCAGTCAGTTCGTAGCCGTCCTTGGAAAGCGGCGCAACACGTCTCTCTCCGAGGACGCAGCCGCTCTCTTTCTCTATACCAAGAGACCCACAGCGAGTCGCATCTCTCACGCGAGGCCGCACGTGGGAGATCGCCAGCAGGACGCCCGATACACATCCACGCCCGCGCGATAAGGAGAAGCCAATAAGCGAGATAAGGGAATAGCAGTAGACCCACTTCCGGCAGCCCTACCAGAGCGTTATCCCCGGCGAATCCCAAGGAAAGATCGGCAGTGCCAGTCGCGGCGATACAACGAGGAAATCGAGGGCCCGCGGCGCCTCGAGGGAGGCAACTTCCGAGCTGGCTCCTGGCTATTGGTAAGTCCCGCAACCTGTTTCCTCCAAATCAAGTGCATGCAGCGGACCCCCCCTCGACACCAGCACCAGCCTCTTCCACGACTTTTTTTTCCATCACGTCTCTCTGTTGTGGCTGGTGCTCTCGTGTCGCTCTTGTCTGCTAATCGCCTCACCTGGACCATGGCTCTCGCGTGTCCTTATTGTGCCGAGGTGACCAGTGGGCCAGGAGAGACTATTATTCAAAACTTGTTGCGCATGCAGATTACGCCGCTTGAAAGGGGCAGCTCTTCTCTCCGGACCGGGATGCTGCGCGCCCCTCGCCAATAAGGACTTAATTGCGAGCTTTGCGCACGTGCAATTTTCGGGACTTGTAAACCGCTCTCGTATTACCTGGCTCGCTCATTTTTAATTACGGCCTCTTGCTGTTTATTTTTTTACTTAATTAAGGGTCTTTGTTTTTTTAAAAAAAAAAATCGTTTAACCGATTTTGTACGCGATTTCATGTAACAAATCAGTTTCATTCAATTTCGCATTGCAATTTTCAATTTACAAAAACGTTGTTATTGTCCGGTGTGTGTATCCGCGAGCGGTTGGAGCCCCTTTCACGCGCGGTATAGCGCACTGTACAGTCTGTAGCATTGAAAGCACACGGCCACGTGTTGCTCTCTTGCCGAGGCGGTGCGTTGTATACAGAGCGGAAGCGAATCTGCAGCGCCATAAGTTTCCTCTCCTCAACGTTTATGTGCCCAGAGCAACGTGTTTTCCAAGCTTTTGATCATCAAAATTAGACGTAAATGGAATTCAAAATTTTTTATCATAAAAACATCACACTAAACAATCTTATGTGATCGTCTTTTTAAAAATTAAAGCCTGGAAAACATCGTTTCTCTGACTTACGAAATAAGTCTAGATGCATAAGTCTCGCAAAACAGCACAGATCATCCCCCCATCTCAAAATTCGCCCTTAAAACCTCCAGCTTTACAAGTGTCACAGATCGAAGAAAAGGAGAAATAATTAATCGTTAAGAGTTGGAAAGCTGCGTAGATAGAGCAGAAAAATGTATCCGTAGCATTGTCGCAGACGCGAATCGTAGCGAAGCTAATTCACCCTCGACGATTCCATCCCTTATGGGCTCTTTGTACTCGTCTCGCACGGCGCATCCTGGCTTGCTCCTCGCGCACAGCCTGTTTACAGATCTCGAAAGAAAAAGATAAAGACCAAGAGAGACAGAGACAGAGAGTCTCGTGCGCGTGCGTGTCGCCTCGCATAACCTCGCGGCACAATACACCGCGGGTCCCGGTAATAAAAGACACTTTGTGCATCGTCGTCCTTCTCCCCGCGTCTCGATCATCATCGTCGTCGTCGTCGTCGTCGCACGGGGACCGTAGAGAGAGAGAGAGTTTTTCCGCTTCCCCCCGTGGCGCAATGCCCCGTCATCGCATCCCTGCACAATGCGCTTCCCCTCCTTTATTCCCTCCCTACTTTCCAGACGCGAGCACACGCGCAGCAGTAAGTAGCAGCTATATGATTTTTCGTGAAAGCTCGCCCCGTGGAAACGAGAGAGGAAATCACCTTCGCACAACCAGTTGCTTCAAAGAGAGGGGGAAAATAGCTTCGCTTATACGTATAGAAAAAGCGATAGCGTTCGGTGCGCGCAAGGGAGCGCCAGGGGTGAAAGGTATGGTTGAAGAAGCGAGGGATAGATGTATATATAGGCCGCCGCGACAATGAGAGCTCTACGTACGCTCTCTCGCTGAAGATGTGTTAGCTAGAGAGAAAGAGCGCGCGCGGCGTATATTCGAAGCGGTCCATGGGGGAGCGCAAGAGAGGCGCAACGGGCATTAAGGGATGGGATTATCTCGGGTCAGGTAGCGAGAGGATTCGAAGAGAAGGGCCGCCTCTCTGGATAGGCTAAAGTATAAGCGCTCCCTTTAAAAGCGAGCTCTAGCGTATACGTATACACGGCGAAGGGGGAAGCCCCGGCGAATATCGTTCAATAAGACAACACACGCCGGAGGGGAAGCCGGCCGCGAAATCCCAGGTATATATATATACACGTTGAGCGGAGGAACGAGAGAGAGAGGAAGGGGGAGAGGAACGTGGGAGTCCTCCTGCTGAGCCGCGGAGAACACATCCGATTCCGGGCTGGAGCTACCGGCTGGGAGAGCAGCAGCACATAAGCTCTCGAGGCGCCCACGATACACTACGGCCCTATACAGCCCCATTCAGCTGAACGATCGCTTCTCTCCTCTTATTCCTCCTCTCTCGTTCCTCGTTCGCTCTTTCTCCCGTGCGGGGCTTCGGGGGGTCCCGCCGCACGACGCCACCTCTTGCAGCGCTGCAACTCTAGACTCCCGCGGCTTCTGGGCCTTTTTTTCTCTCTCTCTCTTTCTCTCTCTCTTGAGTATATACGTATATATACATGTATACGCAACCTTCGCTCCCGAAAAACCGGCAAGATTTATTTCGCCTCTTGGGTTATTTATTGCCTCGATAATGGCTTTTTACCTATTCTCCATTATTCCAAACGAACTACGTCAATTTAGCCGGGCTAGTATAGCTTCGTCTCGTTCCGCGCGCGCGTTCATTGATTTTTCAAACTACCGAGCAAAGAGAGAAAGACGAGACAAAAAAAAATAAGCCAAGGAACCAGCAGCCGGACGATTCGAAACGACCGCTGAGCGAAAAACCGTCCACCGGCCAACCGAGCAGTAGTAGCCCCTATCCAACCCCTACGATACGTAATAACGGACAGACGAAACTCGAAGCATCGCTCCGTAATATCTCGGAAGATGCTCTCTGTCTTTCTCTCTAGAAGCAAGCTGCAAACGGTAATTTTTGAACGTTAAAAATTATCCCAGCAGCAGTTCTCTATCCTTCTCCCGAGAGCTTTCTCGAAACTCGTCCCATTAGCACTTTTCGGTTGAAACCCTATGCGTTCGTAGCGGAGAGTCGGTTAACCGAGAGTCAGTTTGCTCCATTCCCATCAACACAGAGACACGTAGAGAGGCGTAGGGGAGGGTGGAGGGTGAGAGAGAGAGAAGAATCATCTAATCTCGCGAGAGAAAGAGAGAGGAGGTCCAACAATACCGAAAATGCGGGAGATCGAGAGGGAGGAGAGCTGCCGCGGCTGCTCGTACGGGCCGGATCGTCCCGTAGCCGGGGTCCGAGCTGGGAAAACCGGTATCCCGTGGCAGGACCGTTGGCCGGCGGGCCCGCGGAAAGCGGAAGAGGGTTTTTGCCAGGGCCACTCTCCGTGTCACACTTGCCCCGCACTCGATCTTGCTCTCTCCACACCCCTCCCGGCCGACAGGTTTTTTCCCCGGAGCATGTGCACGCGCATGCTAATGACCCTGACCCGGCTCTCTCTCTCTCTTCTCTGGGACAATAGGACGCGACCGACCCCCTCCTCTTTCGCGATGATGGGCCCGGGACTATGGGAATTTGCATATTTTCGGCCCACGTGGGAATATCGACTCCGCTGATACACCGCACCCTATGCATACTAGCTCCTCCGCGCTCGGAACAGCTGAAAGACAGGGAGAGAGATGAGCTTTTTTAACGACCGGACTGCTCTTCGGCCCTCCCGATCTCCCGGGACAAAAGCTGCTGGCCTTTAATTTTTTACTCGCGCGTATTATCTTTGGCTAGCGTCTCGAGAGGGGAGGATATCGCGTTCGCGCCTATATACAGCCCTCCTCTCTATTCGCATTACGCTCTTGCTGTGCATTTCAAATGTCTTTTTTTTAAGCCTATGGACGACTGCGCTGCGTTTGACGCGTTGCTGAGTTGTTCTCAAGCCTAACAGACTCCCTACAAAGAGCCCCAGCTTCAGTAGTTTCGCGTGCATTTTTATTCGACTAATTACAGGAACGTGAAACCAACGTATAAGTAAGTCTTTTAAAGAAAAAAATCGTTTGAAAATCAACCGAACAAGCCGAGAACCCGCGCGAAGCGTAGCGAATCCACGCTTTTTCCTCCTCCATCCGCGCATCCGCGTTAAAAGTCCAGAGAAGGCCGAGTCGCATTTGACACGCCGTTCGAGCTGACAAAGGAGCAGCACCGAACGGCATTCCTGCGGGAAAATTTGTCAGATTCCCAAGTCTAAAAGAAAGACCAAGAGAGAAAGAGACGAAGAGTGGAGGGGGGAGACTAACGCAGGCAGGAGAGGAGAGAAGCGCGACTGGGGGCCGTCTCTCTCTGTCTCTGCGGGCATGGCTCTCTGCGGAGACCACCGCGACGCTCGAGCCCCGAATATAAGCTGCCAAGCGAGAGACTAAAAGGTCGCTCGTCGTGTGCTCGGCGCTAGAACTACGTGCGGGCATCAGCAGCAGCAGCAGCGGCTCACAGCTAGAGTCTTCATTCTCGCGCGCAGCCGGAGGTCGACGTTTCACCCAAAACACACCATACACGCCCGAACAATGAATCCATTCGACCAAAGGACTGCTACTATGCCCTAGGCCCATAGGCTCCTAAGGTGCGAGGACCTCCTTCTGTTACATCCCCTCCTCCTCCTCCCCCACTGCTTCTATACACGGCCTCCTAGTCACGCTGCCGAAGCCGGGCCCTCCCTCGATCTTTTACCACGGCATCCTCTCGATTCGCTTTTCCCTGTTGGGGAACCTGGTCCTCTGCGTTTTTACTCGCGTGATTTTCCTTTCACTTTCGACGCGCAAATATCACTATACGGTCTCGGCTGCAGCTGACGCGAATACGCCAGAACAATAACCGCGTCAATTTGACCTAACAATTAATTGTTATTTTGCGCGATGTACCATGCAGGTGGTAAAAGGCTTGCTTCGATCTACCTGCTGATCTTTGATAAATACCGAACGCCCCTGGCTTTTCTCTTTCTCTCTCTCTCTTGCTCATTAAATCGGATCTTTATTAGCTACTTAACGAAAGAAAGATCCGTATTCGATATAAACATTTGGCGGAAGGACGGGGGTGAGGGGGCGCCTGGGCGGGCGCTCTTTTTCCGCTCAAATAATTGCGCCCGATTAAATTCCTCGGCGAAATGAAAAATATTATTCAAATGCGTCTCCATTAGGAGGAGGGCCGCGCGCAAGTTGGTGGGGGAGAATTTACACGAGCTTAAGCGTTAAATTTAAATTCATACGTCCGGCCTCGAGAAGTATAAAGAAGGAGGAAACGTGGAAGGGGGGGGGGGCAGGAGAGAAGCTAAATATCCCCTGGACGCATAGCCCCACGCGGTGGCGGCTCGCATGAAAAAGAACGAGAGAGAGAGAGAGAGAAAGCTTTACGGTAGCCACAAGTCTCCCATACTCAGAGCGGTATATGACTTTCAAAACCAAACACGCCGCCACAGAGAGAGATAGAGAGAGAGAGAGCCGCTCCTTCTCCTCCTACTTTGGAGCTCCTCCCGCCGCACTCGTTATCGGAGCAGCACGGAGCTCGGAGCTCGACCCCTGCTACCGCAGGATATTAATTAATTAGCATGGACAATTAGAAGTCCCGAGTGACAAGCCCGATAAAGTCCAGTCCTCTCGCTCCTCCTCCTTCTCCCCCTTCCCTTTCCTCTTGCTCATTCGCTCTATCTTTTTCTTACTGCCTCGGATTGACTACTCGCCCCGGCTAACTCCCGTCCGCTCACAAAAAGACTATTGCCCGGCGAAAGAAGAAAGAGGAGAAAGAGAGGAAAAGAGAGAGGGTGGAGGAAGGAGGAGGAGAGAGCGTCCGAGAGAAGAAGAAGAAGAAGAAGCCCGGCTAGCCTTCGTGTGTGGTCCTTCGGAGGTGTCGCGTTGTGTGTGGTATCCTAAACTGTTTTAAAAGAGAAAGAGAGGAGAGAGAGAGAGGATGAGGGCCGCCTCCGCCGCAGCAGCCGAGAGCCCGCTCTCCCCCTCTCTCTCGGTCAGTCGATCTCCCCCCGCCGGTGAGGAGGAGTCCGGCACTGACCGCCGACGCCGGCAAAGTGCTGCCGAGTTCGCCCTTATGCGAATGCCACCAACCTATCCTTCTCCCCCCCCCTCACTGCGGCATCTCGCCCGTCTAACTTCTGCTCTCCTGCAGCTCGCTTGATACGCCAACGCGATTTTCGGAATGCACCGCGTACCTGCCCCCCCCTCCTCTTATACCCTCTCCACCCACTCGCTCTCTAACGTTCAGGAATTTTTCACGTGGATAGGCGTGAGAAAGTCTCCCCTTCTGCCACCCCTTTCACTTAACTCTCTCTCTCTCTCTCGGTGGTGTGCTGCTGCTCCGAAATTTCATACGGCCCCGCCGTACGCACCGGGGAATTTTAATTGCCAGATGTATAAATTGAATTAGTTCAATTACCAGTGCGCTCTCTCGCTCGCTCGAGATTTACGATCGAATCGAGGTTTACTTTTCTATCGCTCCAACGAGGGAAGGGGGAGTGGTGCATCAATTCTTCGGATGATTACATACCGCTTACGTCTACAAGCACCTCGTACGTCATATAAGATCGGGTAAAAGAGGCAGGGTAGGAGAGTCTTATAGGATTTTTCGTAACGGCGTGCGTGAGGCGCGATTTCACGCACGCTCGCTCATCGCTCGCGTGCTTGAAATCGCGTCTCACGCACGCCCTTACGAAAAATA
>JAPYYQ010002762.1:0-23010 GCA_030522585.1 Anagyrus pseudococci
AATCACAAGAATGTCAGTATATCCGAGCACTACTATGGACTATTGTAATTTTTACTAGAATATTTGTAAAAATTATAATATGTGTTTTCTCAGTGCAGAAGCTCCCGCACTGCAGACTCGCTTTCTTTTTCCATGGGGAGAGCAAGGGGGTGGGCCTTTGATTTGTCGACGCGAGCGCGTCAATAATTGCGTTCGGCCCGGTTAAAAAGGAGGCGTCGTTGGGCGCGCGTACACCCCCTCCCGCCAACCTATACACCGGCAGGCAAAAGTGAGCGAGAGAGAATCGAGCGTCTGAGTAGTAAATCAGCATCTGGCCTGACAGATGCATGAATAGTTTGTTTCGGATGTCCTATTGGCCGAGCGCGCCGAGAGAGAACGAGGCACCCAGGACGCACCGAGCGCCGTCGTAAATAACGAAAAAGAGCGATTGTTATACGCGTGCGGGAGGAGGCCCCAGCCGAGATCGCGAATGAAAAAATACGGGTGGGAAAGGGGTGATAGTGGAAAAAGGCCTAGGCCGATAGGTGCGCGGAGAGAAGGACGCGAGCCGGTGCGCCGGTAAATTATCGTCCGATTCAGCGAAAAGTCGGCGCATTCGTAATAAGACCGGGCCCGATCGACGCTTATCTCTCGCGGCTGCTCTCCCTCGCGGGAGAGCGCTCGCCCCCTGCCAGACGATTCGTTCGTCGTTAATCACGTTATCGAAGCAACCGGCATGCCTCGATCTCCCTCGCTCCTCGTTTTTTTTTCTTTTCCTCCGCTCTCGGCCACCACAGTCCCGTGTTTTTTTTTTCCTTTTTTCGAATTCGCGGTTCACCTCTGGCGCTAATCCTTTTCTCTTGGCTATCTCTCGCGCGTCGGTTCTGCCGATTTTCCGTCCACTACTCTGTCTATACCCTTGCACCTAAAGCACCATCTGCGCTGATGTGCCGGGTATAGAGTCGTAGCCGAAAAATAACAGTCATTCGATTAAAGCGACGGGGCCAATTTGTCTCTCGCGCGCAGTTCAGCCAAGCGTCCACATGGCCAGGAGGAATTAATAAACGCGACTTAACTGGCTCAATGGAGCGCGAAAGCTCGAGTTGCCCGCGAGGCCGCAAAGGGAGTCAAGAGAGCGAATTCGAGGCAGGTAAAGGGGATACAGAGCTGCGTGAAAACGGGGTAAAAGCAGAAACGCCGCTGAGGGGGCTGCGAGGGAGAAAAATCTCGCGTGCTGAATAGAGGCTAAAGGGCAGGGGAGGGTGAGGTCGCTGGCTGGCGGCGCGTCATTTTCCATGAGCAGCTAAGTCCCCCTGGGCAAGTGAATTCCTCCGGACTATTTCGTGCATTATAAAAACGCGGGGCAGAGAGCGGGAGAGAAAAAGAGAGCAGTGTGGGTTGGGGAGGCCGCGCGAGCGCCACGGGGGGTGTAGACAGCGCGAGCTCGGAAGAATTAAGAGTGCGCTGGCAGGCTAGAACGCACGCGGGCATATAGGAGGGAGGGGGACGAGGAGAGAGCGAAATAACGCGCTGGTGATAAAGTGGCGGCAGCGAGCCCTACCCGGCCCGGCACTGCGCGCTACAAACGCGTAAAGACGAGATCGAGATAGGGGAAGGGTACCTCCTACCACCCTCTCTCTATTTCGCTCCCAGCGCCGGAAGCCAGCAAAAGGGAGAGAAAGAAAACGGGAGAGGGAGAGAGAGAGAGAGGAATGAAGAAACGGGCCGGCAATATATAGAACGACCGAGGATGCGGGAAAAAGCCGGGAAAAATGAAAAATGAAAAGGAGGTGGGGAGAGACGGAAGAGCAGCGCAGAGAGCACACAGCCCCGGCTGCAGCCGGCCCCCGGGAAGATACACCGGCGGCGGCGAACGCTATTGTATACACAAAACTGCGAAAGATTATCTATCCGCACGCGCCCCCATTGTTGTATAGGTCTCTCTTTCTCTCTCTCGGCTGCTGCGACTACGTTTTCCTCCTCCGTCTTTTTTTTCATCCAGTCGAGCGGCAATCTACGCGCTTCCCCCCCCCCCCCCGTTTTCGATCCACCAATAATTCGCACATTGACCACGCGAGTCATATTGCTCCACGGGACAACGTATATCAGTTGCTGTCGTGCCCTCTGATGACGAGCGTGTTCGATTGGACGATCTCGTTGCCTCTGACTAACCCTGCTCTCTTCAATTCTTTTGCATTCGCAATGAGGCTTTTCATCCGATTATTGCGTTTTTCGCGATTAAATTTTCCACCGCCACAGTTCCCGTCATCGCTCTCTCGTTTCTCCCTTAATGAAGTGGTTAAAAAAAAAGTGAGAGAGAGAGAACGCGACTCTGGAAGCGCAATCTGCCCGAGTGCAATTTGCCCGGGCTCCCCCTTCTCTCATTGCTAGTTTTTTTTTTCTTCTTCGCATTCAATCAAGAATATCGTTCGATAGTCGCGTGAAAAATTATGTTTGTTATAATTATCCGGCGCGATAGTGCTCTGGGACTAGAGCGGGAGGGCTGCCGCTGCCGCGACTTGTTTCTCCAAGATAAATTACAAGTCCCTCGCGTCGGGGGCAGTTAAGGTTAATCGATACTTGACCCAATTCCATCTAGCTTCGGCTTTAATAATGCCCAGCCACTATTAAAACATTCAAATATAATCAAATAATCTTCCGTAATCTTCTTCATTCACTATTAAACTCTATCGATTTATCTAGTTTTGATATCTTTATATCTCTATGGGATAGGCATCGTAGATCTCTTTGTTGCACTAAATTTCCACGTAAAAATGTATAATACCGCTAGAGAGAGGGCGAATGCTTTTCAAAAAGTTAGTAGCTCGCCGCGAAATAAAATGCGGGAGTAGGGGAGAGAGGGAGTTGAAAAAAAAACGGAGACAAACGGGAACTATCTTACGGGATATTGAGTAACAAAAGCAAAAAAGTAAAGGAAAATTTAGAGGCGGTAGCGGAGGAATGAGACTTAAAATTAAGGGAAGAATAAGCAAAGAAAGGAAAGGAGGAAAATAAAGGCTGAGAGTCTACTCGAAGCAATGACTGCAAGAGGACGAGAAAGAGAAGGAGAGAAGCAGAAGGAGAAGCGCGAGGTCAATGTGCTTTGGAAGTGCATTGCCTTGAGGATGAAGGGACGAGAGAGAGGCGAGCTGCAGCAGCAGCAGAAGAAGAAGAAGAAGAAGCGGAGAATCGAAGGAAAAGACGCCGAGGAAGCTTAAATTGCAAGAACTGCGCAACCTCGCTGCTGGCCACTACCCCTGCTAATTGTAATTAATAAATGAGGATAATGCGCGTATGTGTGCGCGAGGCATTACAAAAAATCATTTTCATTCCTAGCCGCGAGACTTATACAAGAACTGCGGCGGCGGCGTCATTCTACGAATGCCATTATACGTGCTCGGCAATAACACACATACACGTACGTTCCACCTATGACTGTTTTCTTTTACCTGTTGTGAAATATTTTTTTAAAATTTTTTCCGGTCTGTAAAAAACACGAGAATGGCACACAGACACACACGTGCGCGACAAACAAATGCCGTTCAAAAGGCCGAGGAGAACAAAACGAACGAAGGCAGAAAACATTTTTTATATTTCTTTCGAGATAAATTAGACGGTGTTGTGTGTGTGTGCGTTTTTTTTGTCTCTCTTTTCAAATTATAAACTTGAGGCAAAAAATTTTTTGCATTTCAAACTTTGCGCCGAATAATGCTCTCGCTTGCTGTGAATGCTTAAAGAAACGTTAATGTACGAGAGGCTTGCAAATTTATACTCCACTGCTATTATTTATTCGGCGCGAGTCAAAAGTTTCTTTTTCCACTCCAAGATTTATATTGTGTTTTGGAAGGCGTATAGAAACGTATATGCAAATCGGAAAAAATTAGCCGACAATAAAGCGGCAATCAATATAAATTGTGTTATTCCGAAGGACATTAATAACAATCTAATTGAGCCGGAGAGGTTTGCAAAGCGAGGCCTATAAATACGGAAACGAAGGCCCAAAAGTGAAGGCCGTTTTTCTAGTCGGACACAAAAAAGCAGTTACAGCGAGACGAATGAGGGAGAGAGCGAACGCGAGAGAGCAAAAAATAAGCCGGTATGGGAAAGAAAAAGAGAAAGGTGCAACACAATCGGAAGAAGACGGCCAAGAGAAGCTGGAGAGGAGAAGAAAGAGGATGAGAAGAGATCGAGAGAATCCGAGAAGAGCGGCGTGAGGGAGAGAAGGTGAACGGCTGCAGCAGCGATGCTGCTGGTGGAGGTGGAGGCCGGCAGGTGCGCGAAAGCGTCGGCAGGAACGGCCTGGAGTCGGCTGGGCCCGGGGAATAAAGGGGGACCCTATACGCTTTCGGATGCGAATTCTCGTAACTACGCTCCGACGCGGCGTAGCCCAAGTTACGAGCGAATTTCTCCCCCCCCCCCCCCCCGCGCCTCCCATTTGCACACTCGAAACAGCTCTGGCGGTAAGAGCGGCGAGCAATATGACGAGAGAGTGCGCGCGCGTAACTCTATGCCCGTTGGGATTTATTTAAAAGCTTGATTGAACGGCCAGCTCGCGGCTTAGGATGGCCGGAGCGAGAAGCAGTGTGCGTGTGCGGCAGCCTCGCTCGCCAAGGCACGCGCGCGCGTGTTCGGCCGGTCTCTCTCTTGCACATGCCGCGCTTGGCCGCGGATTATCCTTGAGCTCTCCCCAGCGAGCGCACCGATTCCCAACGATCATCACGGCGCGGCTCTCGAGCACGCGCCTACAGCCCTAGAAAGAAAGGAAAAAAAAACGAGATTTACGGCGCGTGCGGCGCAGCGCTGGTTATGAACTCTCTCGACTCTGGAATGAGACGTCCGTCTGCGGCTGGGAAAAAGAATACGTGACGCGTGTAAAGGCCACGGATATGTGCGTGGCCGAGAGAGAGAGAAAGAAAAGGTTGAGCCTCAGTGGTCGTCGTCGTCGGGTGTGCGCGCAATTAGCGCCTCCCCTCGCGCCCGTACGTGATCCGTCGAGGCTCTCTCTCTATCGCAGCGTCGTCGTCGCTGAATCTCGGTGTCTTCGTGGCCGCTGAGACTACGTCGTCGACGACAAAGCTTCGTTAGTCAAGAGGGCCCGGGCCTCGTTAGGGCAAATTAGCCCGCGGGCCGGCGCGCGAGACGCACGCCCGGCCCCGGCGTTTTCTATTTTTACATCGGCCGCCCCCGGCACGTTTTCCAAGACGTGTCCCCACAGCCTCTCTCTCTCCGCGTATTTCCGGCGCCGCGGCTTTTCGCGCCACGGACGGCTGGGCCTTCCTCGTCCAAGATATACACGCTCTCTCGCGATGTATGGTAGAGGAGACACAACGAGAGAGCTCGCCGGGAGTGGCAGCAGCTCATTTCTGCCACTCATTTTCTTTCTCGTGCTCGCGCGCTACCGAGGCACGCTCGGCTTTTGCGCGGAGAGCAGCTCTGGTGTGTCCTTTGGCAGTGGCTCGCATCGAGCACCACAGCACCTTTAATTCCGATTACAAACCGAGGAGCTGGAGAGGAGAATGGGGAATTCGTCATCGCTACATAATGGTGATTCCTTTTTCACGGCTGGACGACTCACCGCTTCGGCAGCTTCTGCTGGCGGCTCTCCTCGAGCACCTCCTCCAGAGCAGCCTTCGCCGTCGTCCTAGTGCTCCTCCAGCTCCTCCTCGAGCCTCCCCCTTAATTTTCCCTTTTATTCGAGCTGCACTCGGGCCTTTATCTCTCGCGCGGCGCGGCTCTGCTCTTTTTTCTGGACAAAGAACGGAAGCCCAAGAGCCGCCGGAGAAATATATACCTATATAAGCGAGCGAGAGGGAATAGAGCAAGCAGGGCCCCGGGACAAGCGGGTCTCTCTCTCTCTTTCTACTCTCGTCCTCCAGCTTCCCCTCCTACTCCTGGGCACCGCTCGACTTTTAACGGCGGCGGCGCCTTTCTCTTTTACGCGCCCGCTGTGTCGGGCGGACTCTCTTATTTTTTCCCGTTCTCTTCCGGAGGGTGCCGCTTCGCATAGGGCAGCAGCTCGTCACCCTGGATACCGTCTCCGTCGTCGCCGACTCTTCCCAGATCCCCTCCCGATTTCTCGAGGAGACGCGCGAAAGGCCTAGAGAGAGAGAGAGAGAGAGAGAGAGAGAGAGAGAGAGAGAGAGAGAGAGAGAGAGAGAGAGAGAGAGAGAGAGCCGCGCGAATTGTCCGAATCAAGCTCAATTCCGCCGGCGTCGAGAGAGAGAGAGGGATCACGACGAGACGAGAGACACGTCAATGTGCTCTCGCTGTGTCGCGTCTGCTGCTGCTTTTTCCCTGCCAGCTTTCAGCGGAGAGCCCATACGCTGGCTTGACTCATTGCGCGGGCGCGAACCGATGCTGGCTTGCTGACCGGTTCTCTCTCGGCTTTATAAATACACGCACGTGTACGTGCAGCAGCAGGCTCTCCCACACACTGCGAGTATCTCCTCCCCTGTCCTCTTCACATATCCAGTATTGCTGCTGCTGTTCTCTTGTCGTCGCTCGTACATGCTGCTGGTGTGTGTGAGTGTGTGCGTTGTCAGTCGCAGGCGCCCGAGAGACCGGGCCAACGGTAAACAAAACCTTTTTTTTCTCCCCTCCCCATCACTACACAGAGATCCCAAATTTATTGGATTTCGAGTCAATCGTTTTATAAATATATGTGCGGGAAAATTCCGTGCGCGCCCGGACACGTCTCTCTTTCCCCCCCCCCTCCTCTATACCAGCAACCCGCGCGCGCGCGTCGGTTTCCCACTGATATTTTTTAAAGTTTGAGGCAATATTGACAAGCGCGGCCGCACAAAAGCGCATCTAGTTCGTTTATGGCAGTACCGCGAGAGTGACTGACTGAGCGGCTGAGTGAGAGGAAGAAACAAAACAAAACAAAGCAAAAAAAATGGATAAACATTCGTCGCCGTTCTATCTCTGGTTGCGCGCGCTCGCGCGTTGTCTAAAATAAAACGGACGTGAACCACGCGCGCGTGTCTCGGTATATATCGTTGGAAAAAAAGGAGATAAAGCCAAGAGCAGCGACGAAATAACCGAGAGAAAATCTCGGTAGGATCGCAGGGCTTGGGCGCGCGCCCCCCGGGATAATACCGCGAATATAAGGTGCGCCCCGGTGTGAGCCAGGCTTTTGGAAAAAAGTGATTTTCGCGCGGAAACGAGCTGGCCGAGATTGGAGCGTCCCTCCCCCTCTCGAGCATCTTTTTCCGTGAAATCGCGGCAATTACAAAAGATGCGCTCCCTACTGCCTCGTATACACTCACTACAGCGATAATAAAAGGCACGGGGAGTAAAGAGCAAGGTAACTGGTTTCGTCGCGCCGCACGTCTGTCGCGAGCGAGCCGGCGTATAAAAATTTAGGAATCGGCGTAAGGTGAAACCGGAGCGCGAGTCACGCGAGAGAGCAGGGGGGGGGGGAGCTCTGTACCTGTCGCTCGACCGTGAGTGCCGCTGGGCCCCTCCGCTACGGTTCATCCCGGCTCGCCACAACGCCCGGAGAGCACCCAAGCTCTCCGGAGGAAGTAGTCGATAAAACTGGTTTGACGAGTGTCTCGAGGAGGAGGAGGAGAGCCGCTCTCTAGGGCTGCATGCAGCGCCCGAGCATAAAGGCATATACACACGTTGCACCCGTAGACGCAGCTTAAGCCAGGGGAACAAGGAGGAGAGGCAAGGAGAGAGAGAGAGAGAGAGAGAGAGAGAGAGAGAGAGAGAGAGAGAGAGAGAGAGTGGCGAGGAGGAGGACTGAGGTCTCGGTTCTCGACCGCTCACCTCGAAGCCGAGGCTTTCTTCCTTTTACCACAGCAGCAGCAGCAGCAGGCCCCTTTTACGCTCTCCTTTGCGAAGCTAACCTGCGAGCGCAGGATTACTTCCAGCTCTCTCTGTCGCGTGTTCTCGCGCGCACGCAAGAAGTCTTATGGCCCGCAGTCCCACTCGCTCTTGTACACACCCGCGGCCTTTCTCATGCTAATGGAAATTTCCGAGGTTCCCCCTCCTCCTGCCCCTCAACCGCCAACGCCAGGCTCGTCGAGAGCGCTGTAGTATCGTCGGGCGCGCGAAAATATGCGCGATTGGATTTCTCGCGCGTCCTCCCCGGGACCTCTGTACGCGCGCCGAGCGAGAGAGCTGGCTTGTTGAATTTCGAAACAGCGCTTTGCGCTATACATACTTGCCCATACCCCCCCCCCCCTTCCTCCTTGGCTTCTCTCTCTCTCTCTCTCTCTGCCTCACTCCCAGTTTCCTGCCCCGGCTCTTTCGTCCTGCTTCTTCGGCCTACACACCTCTTTAGGCGTTTGCCTAATTGCTTAGAATTTCCGCTTCGCGTAAAAAGCTGAAGCTGCTGGGGCTGGTTTTAGGCATGTATTACATGTAATTCGCTCTGGGGATTAGTCCTTCGTAGCGTGTAGCGGTGCCTAGGAGAGCGCCTCGAGGAGCTGGGTCTCCGCGGCGCAAAAAATGTATTTTCCTCGGGCGAATCAGAAAAGAAAGAGAGGCAAGCGAGGAGGGAGCAACGAGGAAACGAGATGAGATAAGCGACGGCAAAGGATCGAGGAAACTGCGGTCTGAGCCAGCGTAGATGGGGCTTTTACCCTCGGGACTTTTCTCTAGTTCGCTCTCCATCTGCTTCACTCCTACACAGCTCGGTCGCGGCGAGAGAGAAAAGGAACGCCGCGCAAGAATAAAGAGAAATGAGGAGTGAGCAAGTGTGTGAGAGAGGTGAGGTACTGGAGCGGAGAAAACAAAGGCCGAGCCTCGCTTTGGAATGCAGTTCGGGGGCCCAGGGAGGGAAAAACGCAGGCGGGCGCTTCACGCGTAATCGCGATCGAGTCCGAAACGCGAGCGAGCACCGCGGAGCCTAAAAATGAGAGCCTGGTGAACGCCGCGGCCCAACAGCACCGGGGGCCGTGTGCGGTTAACGCGCGCCATTAAGTCCCGCTCCAACGTAAGTACAGCCTTGGTCCCGAAAAACCGCGAGTGTACTCTACGTGTCTCTGTGTGTGCGAGCAAAGCCGCCTAAAGGAGTGTAGAGCGTGTCGATCGATGCTGGGGGGAGGGAGCGTGCAGTGGCCCCTGCGGCGCTTTTCGCGGATTTGCACGGATTTTTCCGTCTGCCGGTCGGCCGGAGAAAGCGCCCGGCACACGGCGGCGTCAGCGCTCCGAGGCTGTTCCTGTTACACGCTTAAGTAACTCCTCGGAGCTGTTATAAGCTCGTGTCACTGGGTACATAGCGTTATGGCTAGAGACGCCGGCCGGCCGGCGACTTGAGCCTTGTGCTCCAGCGGCGTTGTGTATGCGCACCTATATAGCTCCGACGTGTTCTCGCCGATCACATCTGCGAGATTATAAGCTCTTTTTTTCCCCTTCCCTCGCCCCGCCGTCACCTCTAGTACACGCTGTTTATTTTTTTCTTCCTTTTCGTGTACTTTTTTTCTCTCCTCTCCCTCGCTCGTCGATCGCGTTACACGGTCCCGCTCGTTCTGGCTCTCTCTCTCGGCAGCTTTGCAGCTCTCTCACCTTTTATGCGCATATACAGGGGAAATTTCACGTCGCGTTCAATCTAAACATTTTCAGTCGTATTATGTTGTTCATTTCGCTCGGCTGGAAATGTTAAATTTAATTAAGATTTATGAACGCGATACGACAGTTTTTATATTTCACGAATTTTCTATGGCAGCGCACGGTATAAGAACGCGTCCCTGCCTAGCTAACGGAATTTTAAAAAAAATTTCTCCTTTTTTTAACCTCCGCGCTCGCCTACCTACCCCGGCCAGTTTGCACGGGATTATGTTGTTTGCCAGCGCTTATGACGGATTAAGCTAATTACGAATGTAATTATGTCGGACAATAACGAGACTGATTTTCCGGAAACGCTTTATTTATTAGCAAACTACGCGCGCTCTCCTCTCTCCATCGCGGAAACTTTTACAGTATAATGTAACGTTTACATTTTCATTGAGGGAGATGCGAAGTAGGGGGTGGGGGGAGCAAAGAAAATGCGAGAAAGAGGAAAATTGTAGAATCGAGTAAACAAGTATATGGGACAGAAGTGGAGGGAAGAAAAAAATCAAATTCATTTTGCGCAAACTTTTTTCGGTCGTACTCGCTTTCGCGACGTCTATTGGCTTGGCGTATAAAAGATTAAAAAAGTTCACGGTGGCATGAATCAGGCATGCGCTTTATATACCGTTGAATTGAGTAATGTAAAGAGATTGACTCTTTCTCTCTCGTTTGCGAGGGCCAAAGAAAAAAAAAGCAGGTATATAGACGAATGAAATGTGTGGGTGGGATGAGAGTAGGAGAGCGCGCAGAGAAGAGCAAGAGGATGAGCAGGACGAGGAGGGAGGATAGAGAGAAGCAGGAGAGAGAGAGAGAGAGAAAAGGGGACGCTGAAGTGCACACGTACAGGCGGGCGTGCGGGGCTAGGGGGGAAACGAAATAACGCGTATGAGTGGGCCGTTTGATGAAGGCGTAGCGGCATTATCTGGGTCAGTCGAATGTCGAATGCCGGCGGATGACGCATATCATCCTAGCTAGAGCTCCACTGCCGCCGCAACTACGATACGAGCTCTCCTTTTTTTTTATTCTCCCCTTTAACTAGCGGATTTTTCAAAAAAAAAAAACAAAAAAAAAAAGTCTACATATTCCGCATCGTGACGAGCAACTCGATATCTTAAAATAACGCAGCTGCTGCTATGCGGCGGCGCCTTGCTGTCCGCGCTCGTCCCGGCGCTTTCAATGCGAGCTTTATTTAATTTTCATCCTGTTATCAATACGGTTATACATTGAAATATCGCGCGGCGTACTTACCATCGAAAAATTTGCATTTGCCTTCGCGCTTTCTCTCCCGCTACCGCGTACAATAAACACTTTCAGCAACTCCTCTCATCCGTATGCCTAACTCAGAGACACGTATTAAACTATAAACACCTAAAGATAGAAAAGAAATTTCGTCCTATTGAAAACAGCGTTTCAATCGAAGCGAAGCGTTAATTTGTCGACATTGCTGTGTAAGAACTCTCAATGCTCGCTTTTTTCTTATGTCTATTTATCTCTCTCGATTCGCAAAGTCGACAAAGAAGACGAAGAATGAAATTAAAAGAAACTTTTAACACGGCGTGTCCGTATGACTTAATTCTCCAGTCGAACTTCTGTTCGTAGCAGCAGCAGGTCGATGAAAAAGTAATTGTGTCGCGAGTCAGTCCATTAAAAGAAGAATAAGTATAAGGAAAAGAAGGCGGGGGTGGGGAAAGAAAAGACGACGAAGAAAAAGAAAAGAGCTGCATCATCAACGCTACGTCCATTAAGCATAATTGCGTGGGCTCGCGGGCATTATAGAAGCGAGAGTATAGTTACGCCAGCACGAGGGGATCCGCGAGCTTTCGCGCGCTACGGAGAGAGAGAGAGAGAGATGAGGCGTCGAAAGGAGGAAGGGAAAGTCTGTCGTGAATCGAGGCGTCGGGGCATCGATTCGCGCTCATTGAAATTTCAGCCGCTGCTACCCCTGCATACACACACACAGAGGTCCCTCTCTCTCTCTCTCTCTCTCTCTCTCTCGCGACGCTCTCCTCTCCATTTCCCTCGACACTTCTCTTGCCCTACTATCAGCTCCGGGCCACTATCGTATTCCGTTTACCCGCGTTCGCCCCTTTAGAGCTCTAGTTCCGTCCGTTTGTGCGCGCGCCCGCGCGTCTTTTCAGCCCTCCGAACCCTCTCGGCTAACTATCAACCGTCTTATCGGCTCCAAGTCGTCCAAGAGCCTCTACTTCCTTCCTTCTCCCTCTGATTGAGGAGAGAATATCCATCGAGTCTGCTCGCATTTGCGGGGCCGAGACTACAAGCAGCCTCCAATATCCATCTCTCTGCAACCCGATCATTCGGTCTAATTGAATGTTTTGCCCGGGGAACCGCCTCGGCACCGCAGGCTACGGCTGTTTGTATTTTCCCCAAATTGATTACCGCAATCGGCATCTGAGAAGTGCTCGATCTAAAGTAATGCCATAGTATATTCGAATAAACGCACATTAGGACGACACGCGCGTGCAAGTGTGACGATCCTTTTTTTTATTTTCCGTATCGAATTAATCCGAAGGGAACAAGAGAAAGGCCAAAGTTGCGCGCGAGAAGTCCGGAGATCGAGGTCGAACGGAGGGATCAGGAGCTGAGGGACGGGAAAGTGAGGGGGGAAGCAAGTCCTTTCTGCCGGTTGAATTAAAAATATGGCCGCAACGTCGGCAGGAGCAGCAGCAGCTGGCCGACTCCCTCTCTCTCTCTCTCCCTCTCTCTCTCTCGCGGAAGATTACCTTTTCTTGGGGCTTGCACGCGACGCGATGGGAAAAGTTGAAGTTACAAGAGAAGAGAGAAAGAGAGAGAGGGCAAGAGTATAGGGACTGCAGGAGCAGAAATATATAGTGGTGGCGGAGAGGCCAAGGGGTCGCGTCGACGGGAATGCAAAACTTTCATTCAGAGAGACCGAAAACTCGGACTTTCGGCGTATATTATGAACGAATAAGATTTTGCCCCGGCACGCGCTCTCCCCCGTCCACCCTCTCCTCGAGGCTCGACGGTCTCCTTGCATCTCTCTCTCTCTTCTCTGGACCACGTTGGCCCGGCAAAAGTTTCAGGCCAACCGAGCCTAGAACTACTCTGCCCGAGGGCCGGCCGCGCTCTACGCCCGTCTTTTCTTAAATATTGTTCAAAAGTTATCCGAGAGCGAACGCCGAGCTCGAGAGACCCCCCTGCAGCCCCTGGCCCCTTCTCATCTCCTCGGTATATTTTGCACCCAAATACTTCTCTCTTCCAACAAAACGTCCGGCACCCTATTCCACGGCTCCTTCGGCTCTTTATCCACAACGTGCCGGCCAGCTTTTGTATTGGATAATTCGCGTGGTCTTATAGGTTTTCGCGCCTATTCTCTTCTCTATACACCATGACGTCCGAGATGAGAAAAAAACAGAGTCGTACGCGTTGTATTTACCGTATTTTCTCTTGCTCGCGTTCCTTTACCTTCGCTTCATTCTTGCGCTTCTTAAACTGTTTCTCCCAGTTTCTCTTTGCGTTAGACCTTCATTCCTTTCTTCCGGACAAACACTCGAACTTTTCCCGCTTGCGTTTGTTGTTTCTGTAATTTCGTGAAAATATTAAAGTTTGCTCATTTTCAAAAATACAACCCAAACTTCCCGGCCGAGCATTGTGATTTCAGGAATCCATTTGCCCCTCTTTTCCTCCGCTGGCTGGCTATTTCGCTTTTTGCCAAAATTCAAAAAGGCATAGCCGCCAGCATCAACCTTTACACGCGCCTTCCAATCGAACTGAATAGCCTTCACACATGACGATGGAAACGCTCGAATTAATCGAGAGAAAAACTCTAGGATCCGTTAGGAGTGTTATTGGCGTTGTGAAAAATTCAAAAATTCATTCGGATGAGTAGGGCACGTAAGGGGACCAGTCGAAATTCCAGTAAAAGGCTGAGTATTTAGAGGATGGCACGCATGTAAAGACGAGCAAAGTGGGGCAAACCAGGAGGGGAGCCTCGTCGACGTCGCGTGGAAAGGGCGCATAGCAGTGAGCTGGGAGGTAAGAGGTTCAGGGGCAGGGGTAGAGCCAGAGAGCACAGGAGAGACGACAGTTTATCGCAGCTAATATCGGGCGCTATAGTGGATCCTTAAGCCTCGGTCGCTCTCGAACGGGGATGCCGTCGGAGGAGCGGGGGGGGGGCGTACAAGGACTCTCATAACTTCCGGTCCGTGCACTCTCGCGAGGCGCGCATCGCGAATATTGCGCCGGCGAAGTGGGCGACACATTTCCCGCCAGGAGAGAGCGCGGGGGAATGGCGACGCCGCCGCCGGCAGCTCGTTCGCGCTTGAAACCGCCAGCAGCAGCAGCAGTGCCTAGAGGATACGCCGGATAGATCCGCCGGCGGCGGCGGCGGAGGAGGAACGCGTGTCCGGATGTCGTTTCCGCGTGTTTACAGGGCTCGCGCATCGCCGCAGTGCGGCGTCCATTTGCCGCTCTGGACCTCGGATTAATTAGACCGGCTCCCTCTCCCTCTCTGTGCAGAGTCCGGCCGGACGATTTTCGCGGGACGAGCCGGAAGCCCAGAGCGAGCGCACGTGCCGCTATGTCTCCACCCTGCAACTGCTGCTGCTGTCGCTACTCCGCAAAGCCGTCCAGCCGGAAATGCTAATTTGTATGACGATAATATGGACTGTGCTGCAGGCCGATGTGCCGGCTCGAGAAGTAGCTCTCTCTCTCTTCCCCTCTCTCGACAATTGATTTATCGTCCTCAGCTATTTCTCCTGCTGTTGCCACATTCATCCTCCAAATATTTACATTATTCGCCTCGTGCGTGCGAGTGTATTTGTTTTTTCCGTTCTAAACGAAAAAAAAGCGTTCGATGTACTTTATTTTATTTTTTATTTAAAAAAAAACTATAGCCCATACACAATATATTTATTTATCTTAGCGCAAGAGTGAAAAAAGAAATAGTATTGCAGTTGTTTGGTATTTTTCTAAATCGTGAAAATTGACAAAAGCAAGGTTATAAAATAAAAGGGGAAATGGGGAAAATGGCGATTGGACGGCCATTCGAACGGTAACAGCAGGAGAGGAGAGAGCCCGGGGACTCGATTTGTCTCGGTGTAATCAAATCGTATTTTAAATTCGCGAGAGTTTAACTTTATAGCCTGCGAGATGGTGCGCGCGCGCTCGTACCAGCAGGAGACGAGTACGAGGCTGAGTAAGAATAAGGATGAATGGGTAAAAGTCGTTTGGGGGGGACTGGAAGAAGATCGCTCGAATTGGAGGACGGGGGTGGTATGGCTGGCGAAAACTGGCGTGTTCAAACGGCGAAGAGGTGGTGGCGTCGCGCGTGGAGCCATCCAAGCCGCCCCGAGCTTTAAAGTAAGAAGCATGACTGGGGTAAAATCCCGGCGCGCAGCTTTCTCTCTCTCGTTTTGTGTGTTCCAGGTCCCAATGTTATTACCATTACGCGAGGCGCGCGCGCGATGCTTTTGCCTTCTGGGCATCGAATTTGCCCCCGGGAAATTGCTCCGCGCGCGAGCGCGCTATTTCACTTCGCGAAATTAAGCCATCGGCCTGCCCAAACACGTTTCCTTCTTGTTCTTTTCTCCTGCGCTCGATCCAAGTCGCAAGCTGGGATAGGCATGCGGTGTATAAAGAGAAAAGAAAGGGAGGCAGAGAGAGAGAGAGAGAGAGAGAGAGAGCGAGTAGGTCGTCTCGATTTTACGGAAATTCACGTGGAATATCAATCGTCGGTGGGAGAGGAGGGTAAGAGGGGGGAGGAATCGAATGGAGGCCGATGCGTCGCGCAGACGTCAGCCGTGAAGGAGAAAACACAAAACAGAGGGGCTGTGGGGGTGCCGGGGGGGGGGGGAGACACTGGAACGGCGAGCCGTCACAAAACAGAGCCATATAGTGCAGAGCAGCAGCAGGGTAAAAGAGAGGGAGAGAAGAGCAGTATAGTGGTGGCGGCGAGACGTGAGAAAAGTGTAAACGCTTTCATTGTTCTCCGGCTGCATTCTCTTCTCGCGACGTCGCCGGCGCGCATGCCGAGCATTCGAACGGCCGTTGCAGTGCAACGCCGAGAGCTGCCGCTGCAGCAGCACGGCCAGGGGCTGTAAAAAAAACAAAGGCCCCCATTGTCGACGTCGCTGCGCAGCCGTGGCAGCGGCGGAGGTTCGGGCTCCAACTTTCTGGCTTAATCGTCCTCACGTAGGCCACTATACTGCCGACGGCGTCGTCGTCATCAACATCATCTTCGTAGTCGCAATGAACACACGCACGTGTGACAAGTCGCTGGGAAAGAAAAGCCCAGAGTCTTGCAGCGATCCGCTGCTGATGATCCAATCGGTGGGGTCGCTCTCTGCTCTCGAGGCTTACGAAAAAGGAGTCGAAAACGCGGCTGTAGAGCCTATAGCTCGAAGCGCAGTCCTCGCACAACGAGGTCGGCACGAGTCATCTTCCGAGATGTATCTCTGCCTCTCTGAAGTCAGAGCCGTCGCTGCGGCCGTGACGAAATCAGAGACGCGAGTAGTGCGCGACGCAACGCTCGAGATTAATCGCGCTCTCGTATACGAGACGAGAGCGAGAGCGAGAGAGAGAGAGAGAGAGAGATAGGTGATGGCAGTAGTATGCCGACCCCGAGAATATCGCCTGGTATTTCGCGAATTTTAGCTCGGTACACAGAGCGAGCACGAGCTACACTCGCTCCTTCGCACATCAATCTTCCGCAGCCACCACCTCTCTTCCTCCTCCTCCGCTCGACGTTGTATACGTCTGTTTGTCTACTCCGATGCTCTCGAGGACGCGCAAGTGGGAGAGAGAAAGAGATGAGGCGTTCGAGATTCGCTCCAGTGCGCTCACTGGGGTGGAGGGGAGGGCTGTTAGAAAAATCGGAAAATGGGATATGTGCCGTTAATTCCGCGCCTCCTACGTATATACGACAGTCTTGGCTGTTCCCTGAGCAAGCTTCCTCCCACGGCGCAGCAAAGGGGGGCGAAGCACAATGTGCCACACGGCACGGACACACTCGACGACTCTCCGGCGAAAGAAAATACAATTACGCTCTCGTTTATTTGACAGGCATGTCTACAAGGGAACAAGCCCACGAGCAATAGACGAACTGGCGCTGCGCTCCTCTCTTCTCTCCCCGCAAGAGCGTCAAAGTCCTTTGCAGCGGCAAAGGCAGAAACGAACCGACGTCGAGAAAGAAGGAAAAGGAAAAATAAATAACGCAGCAACAACAAATAAGCCGTGGGGGCCAAAAGGAGACAGGTACATTTTGGCGCTAGAGGTTTTGGAAAGCCGCCTCTCCGCGCTCCTGCTCCGTCTTTCGCTGAAGCGAAACGGCCTCTAATTAAAGCGATGCACTAGAGACAACGCCGGCCGCTCTTTCTCCCCGGGAACGTTGCAAAATATTAATTAGCATCGCGGCTAATGCTCGGTCGTGTCTACGACAAAAGCACCCGTCGGCCGACCTCTATCCTTTATCTCGAATCACGGAGCCAGATATGTGCGTCCGGCCGCGTATAACGATGATGCATTTTCGCCGAGCGGACAAGTGATTCCGGCTTGTCGCGCGCGGCCGAGTCGAAATGAAACGGCGAAAAGTCAAAGTAGGTAGCGAGGAAAGGTATAGGCGAGAGGGGTTGGTTATTGCCGTCGCGTGCGCGCGCCCCCCGAAGAAAGTATGAAATTGGTCAATCGCCCGAGACTCGTGCCGGATTACAATCGCAAATTTTCAGTCGTAATGCAGATCAGCGCGGCGATCGACGACGTGCGAGCCTCCCCCTCCTCCTCCGAAGGACCTTCCACGTGCAAGTGCATTACCCACCTCCTAGTCCGATATTAGCATAATTTACGGGGGGCAGCTGAGCGGCGAAATTTTCTCCGCTGCTGTACACTTGACTGCAGCCGAGGCTCGAGCGCAAGTAGGCCAGGTGTGTGTAGGGGTGTGCACACGTGGGGCCAACGAGCAAAGGGCTGTTGGGAGAGAGAAAGTGCAGGGCAAGGAGGGCACGCGCCGGGGCTTTCTCTCTTGGCCGGGGTATACACACAGAGAGGCAGGAATTTACATGACAATGCGAGGAAAGTCGTTTGATTCGCGGCCCGAGCACAGGTCCGAGTTCGCTTCGCCCTACCTACCCCCTCGGCGCCCCCGCACGCAAATAGCCTTTGACGCTAATTAATCGCACGAGTTGGTTCTAACGAGCAGAGCGCCGCCGCGCTGCCTGCGCCAGCCTCCAACTTGCTCTCGCTCGCTACCGAGTGAGCCGCGCAAACCCCCTCTTTCCCCCCCCCCCTCGTCCACCTACCAACTCCCTCCCGCAAGCTACCCTCGGCTGCGGGCTTGGCTCTAAGCTCCGCGACAACAACCGCAAATTTACTCGGCGCCATGATCCTTTTATGGTAATCACGCACCGGACTGGATATTTCAATCTTCGATAGCGGGATAGAGAGAGTGAGTGGAAACACTTGATTCCTCTTTGCCTCCTCTGAATAACGACTTTTTCACTTTATATGCGGCTGCGAGCTCGAAATCACACATGCTTTTTTTTGTTATTCTACTCTACATTTTTACGCGAAAAAACCTTTTTTTTTTGTTGCTTTAAATGCGAGCTCTAGTGTGAACAATTTGTCTAAAATGTGCACACTGTGGTTTTGCAATCGTAAAAACTTACTCGCTAACGCGGTCTCTGTAGCAATGGTGCTTGTCAGCGCTCACCTGTAACACAAAACAAAAGAAACAGTTAAAAACGTGTTTTTTCAAAAATATCGTTGGATAAAGCTGCAAAAACAAAAGCAAACAACACAGCGCATTAGGTCGGAAAAATGACTGCGCATGTACGTGCCTCTCTCGTTCGTTTTTTCCTTTTCGTTCGCTTATCTGCATCTCAGCCGCGTATCTTTAAATAGATTTATTGTAAAAATAATCCCCGTGGAAACGTGAAAATGATAAATTCAATATATATCCAGGGTGTGGAATGTTCCGAGAAACACAACATTTCCTTTTACTAAATTTAGAAGGGGTCGCGCGCCGGGATATGAGGTAGCTCGAGACTTTTTACCGGCACATATCAGAGAGCCCGAGCTGCGCCAGATGTAAAGCACGCTCCTTGATAAAGCGTCACGTGCACTTTCAAAATGCAAGGGGCAGGAAAAAAAAGAGCGCGCGTGTGGTACGGCACACGGTATATTAGCCTCGGCCGTGTTATTAACCTTTTTTTACTTCTTCTTTTTCTAACCTGAACTTTAATAAATAAATTAAGAATTTCTACATACGTTTATATAACATTGTTTCTCCAGCGGCTAAATCCACACAGCGGTACCGAGCTTGCTAGGGGAAAAAAAGAAGTAAGGGTTTTATTTATAAATTTAAAATTAAATGAAGCTAATACAGAGAGGAGGCGCCGCGGCTGAGCTTTAAAACGAGGCTTACGCTTGCAGGTAGGCAGGTATATCGATCACGGTGTGAACGTCGAGGCGAAGCCGAGGCTCTGGGCGCCCCACCGCTCTCTCTTTCTCGTGTGCCACGGGCGCGCGATATACCGTGCCAACACAGCAGAGTAGCAAGAGAGCTGTAGGCGGCGGCGACGACGACGTAGCTGGCGTCGACGACCAAGCGTTAAGGCATCGCTTGCCATATTACACTTTACGGTCTGCTTTCTCGTCAACGTCGCTCAAAGTAAAATTAAATTCGTGCCGCGCGCCGCTTCCGGCCGAGAGCCGTCGGCCTCATGATCCAGAGACATGCACGCCCGATGCCGTGCGCACGAAAATGCAACTACCCCCCACCAGCAGCAGCCCTTCATACCTCCGCTCCCTACTCCTCCTCCTGTCCCTCGGCATCGCAAAATCCAAGGCACTTTAAGCATTTTAAGCCCGGCGAGCGCGCGCGCGCTCCGACGTTTTTTCGCCCGGCTGCATTTGCTCGACTGCAGCAGCAGCAGCAGCAGCAGCGCAGCGGCTCGAGATCCGCGCAGCAATTTGCATTTTAATGGCTATAATTAAGTTTTAGGCAGGAATTGACGGCACTCCGGCCCCGACCAGCCAGAAGTAAAAAGGCCAGTATTTATAGCGTCTCCGTGAGCCCGACGGACCGAGAGAGAGGGAACGACCGCGTGTCGAAAGCTCAAATGTTTGCCGAGCCCTCGAATAAATTTAAAAGACAACAAAGTCTCTTATCCCCGAAGTCCTCCCGGCCTCCGTTTTTTTGCCCGTCCTCTATTCTTTTTCTTCCTCTTCTTTTTGATATACATCCTCGCTGTGTTACGTGGAAAAGAGGATGGAGAACAAAAAGACGGGGAAAAAAAGGAGGAAGCAAAGAAAAAACCAATTAAGTTTCTCGAGAGAGAGGGAGTGCAGAGCCAGAGGAAACATCTCTCGCGAAGAAGCAGGAAGCACAGTGCGCCGGACTGCTCTCCCGGAGACGGGGTATATACGGACACTGAGTGCGCGAATTAAAAACAAAGATACATAACGGTTTTATTACGGGGACGGAGGGGGGGGGGCAGGAGTCGGTTATCTGTACAGCGCAAGAAGCCGCGGCCGTATACGTCGCTGCTAATGCTGCCGCTGTGCTTGACAGATTTGTTCCTCTCCCACCCATCTTACCCTCCTATTCTCCCGAAAGCCGAAGCGTCTTTTGTGGCTCAGGAAGACTTGACACTTTCTGTGCCCGACGGCCGCTCTGCCGAGAGATAGAGAAGGAGAAGAAGAAGCTCTTCCTCCTGCTACGTCTCCCTCCCTCTCTCTGTTGCCAGTTTATCCTCTTCTCGCCTCCTCCACCTCCTGCTTCTCTCGCGCGCTTTCGCGCTTATTCATATTCATACGTCTACTTGTTTGCTCGCTCGTTTCGCGGTACGCGCGCGACGTCGGAGAGATAGAGGGAGAAAGGGATGGAGGAGGAGGCTCTTGGACGGACGTAAGAAAACGTATTTTCCGTGGGCTAAGACCGGATAGAGGCTCTATGTACATGGACGTGTTTGTACCTTTGGACTGCTAGCCAACAGCAGGAGCAGCAGAAACAGAGCGAGCGGTAGAAGTCTCATGCAAATGGAAAAGCTCTCGCAGGCGAAAGCAGAGGAAGGAGAGCTGCTCGCGGAAAGTGACTGCTCTCTCTTGGGCCAGAGATGCGTTATCTCGCGGGATTAGCGTAGTCTCGCGCGCTCTATTATTCAGTCGTTTACAAGACGTTTGACGTCGCTGCGCCGGCAAGACTCGTTTTAGAACGAGAAAAGGCCAAGAGAGTAAGAGCCCTCTTGGCTTTCGTTTCAATTATACTACTTGCTCCCCCCCCCCCCACGCGAGCGACGCGGCTTCTTCGGCGCTTCCATATAACTGACCGAGAAGAGAGTAGCTACGCGAGCATTCCCGGAAATTAGCTGGACCCAGACGCGCGCCGCTCTCTCTCTCCGCATCGGCGGCAAAGCAAACCTCTGCTTGTCCCGCTTTACTCGGGAGTAACTCCACCACAAGCTCACTGCAGTCCGTGTCCCGGGACGATCACTCTCTCCTCTCCGCCCTCCTGCAGCCTTAAACACCCTGCACTCTACTGCTGTGTTATGCCGCTAGTGGTGGTAGTAAGCTTCTTCTTCGTCTTCTTTGTCGTCGTCTTCGTTCACGGTCTCGTGACTGCTAGCTTCTGCTGCTCCGTTTCTGCACTTGCCTTTGCCTCGGCCTCCTTTATTTGGCTTGCTCAACTTTCTTTCGAGCCGCAGCCTAGCTCTGGGTAAGCTTCACAAGCGCACTGCCAGTCGTACTACTGTGTGGCAAGTGGAGGGGGGAGACAAAGCAGAGCGACTCGTCCACATAAGCCGGGGGTTCGCGTAATGACGCTCCGGAGTGGTTGTGCAGATGGTGCTCAGGCTGCTGCTGCTGCTGCTGCTGTTGCTCGACGTTTGCTTCTCTCTCTCTCTTCGCTAACGACGCCGGCTTTTCTTCCCCGAGACGAGTGGTGTACGCAGGGCCGCGCTCCCGTCGGACACGACAAGGGCGTAATAGCCGCGCCACCGCGCTCGCGCGGTCGCTTTGCCCTGCGCACTGGCAGCAGCGTAAGCCGAGACGGCAAAAAGCTCGAAACACTCTGATAAACTGCCGGCGGGGCATAAATATTTATCGCCCCGCGGCTTTTCTCCCTTACTTGACGCGCAACAGAGATACTATCCCCCAGTCCTTTAGTCGTTTATGTGTATATAGCCAAAAAGACCGGGACAAGAGAGAAAGACAGAGGAGAGTGTACGCGTGCACACAGGAAAATACGTTTGCTCTTCGTCCTTTTGCCGAAAACACTCGGGGGGGGGGGGGGGGGGGGGGCGCATTGGGGGGCACCCCCCGGAGAAAATTAGAGGGGGGCCAACCCCACGCGCCGGCTTAAACCGCACGTAAAACCGTTCGGAAATGTCGTTGACGAAAAAGCGAGAGAGGAAGACAGTGTGTATGTATATTGCCTCGAGGCCAGCGCAACGGGTAATGCTTCTTCAATTAAGCCGCTTGCTCGGCTATACAGCCTGTATATAAGTGCGTCGGTGTATATTTTGAAAAAGGATTAGGAAACGAGAGAGAGCCGCGGAGCGTTGAGGAATAATTAGCGGCAGCTCCTGCTAACTATACACACGCCCGAGCGTTGGATTAGCGGCCCTCGCTCTACCTCAGCGTTATTCAAGTCGAGAGCGGTGGCGAGCAGTTAGACCGCCGGAGTAACGCGATCTCGGCAGACCGGTCGCCGCCTGCGGCTTATAGGCTAGTGACCGAGAGAGACACGTCTTGCGCGACTGCACACGGCGATTTTTAGCTCGGCGCTAGAGCAGCTAAGAAAGAGGGGGAGCCTTATCTCGGGCGTGGATCGCAACAGCACGCCTGGACTTTGGCTAGACGCGCCCGAGCAGAGGCTGCAGCGTTGCCATCGGAAATAGAGCTCTCTCTCCCCGCTAGGGGAGTAAGGGCGTGTCGACCTTGGTGTCGACTCGTGTCGGCTGCATCGTCGGCTCGGGATCAACAAAGGGCCGAGTCGCGCGTTCCTCGCGATCCTCTTTACCGTGTGCTTCTTCTCTCTCGTGCTCGCGGAGCCTCCGCTCGGATTCCGGACGAGCTCTATTTTTCGAGCTCTCTCGGTCTGTCTGGCTCTTTCTCGGCCTCCTCTCGACCGCCCAGAATTCCAGCGGGCTCCGCGTGCTCTTTCCGCTTTTACCTTGCCCCTGTTTTACGAGAGTACACGGCACATACCCAACTCCCTCTAACGCCGCACCAACACTTGCTCGCGCAGGCACAAACACAGGGTTTGTGGCACGCTTGACTGTCGGGAATCGCGAAAAATTGCTGGAACTGCGCTAGTTACCGAGAGGCAAGGGGAGGAGATTGAGAAACGAAATTTCCGCCTCATCCAGTCGTCTCTCCTCGCACAGTTGCCTTTACCGGGCGGGGTCCACAATGTAGACAAACCATTTCAAATTTGACGTATGTCCGCGAATAATAATGTATCGAAACATTATTTATACAATATGAATTTTGTAT